>JAZEWU010000016.1:7906741-7938337 GCA_036362915.1 Geotria australis
AAACCAAGTGGATATCTCTCTGAGGACTGCATTGTACCACAGATCTGCCATCACTGTACCAGAGACCAAAGTTCTTAAAACCGCTTATTTAATCATATTTAAGGAAAATAAATGTACCTACATTTTCATTTTCAAAATCATTACGGTTAGAAAATGGTCAGCCTACCGCTTAAAAAGTTAGGATTGGCAGGTATCAGTCGGTGTAACAATACGCAAAGAACATACTATACATACATTCAATAATGGCATGAATGGGGCGAAATATTACCACCAACTCTACCCTAGAGGTTGTGCTAATGAGAGGAAACATTAACAAGACCGACTTTACTGTATCACCAACTACTGCTGCTGCCCCTGAAAATTGACCATCATGACCTGCAGCAGGGCCTCAAGTGCAGGAAATTGGTGGTCACGCTGCATAACACTATGCAGCTCTAAGAAGTTGAAAGTTTATTTTGTTTAACTAGGTGAGAACTGAACAGACCAGGATATTCCTATTTGCAAGAGTGAACTGAGTCCCCAAAATGACACATGCAGCAGGCCTGCGATCACAAGTGTGATTGCAATCTTCAGCTCTGTTAATCTGGGTCCAAGTCAATGATCTGCGCTGAAGGGCAGCTTACCAATGTTATGTAATGACAATAATGTTGTTGGGAGAAAAATATTCCTATGCTTATCTTCTTCTTTGCGATTCTTCGAAGCACGATGGTCAGCTTCTGGACATCGTTGTCTTTCAGCTCGGCTTCGAAGTGTTTGGTAGAATTCGCAGGCAATACCAAGTACTACCTGACAGGGATCGCGACGTGAACGCTTCTACCTTGACCCCCCCTATGCTTATAAACACATCTAATGAACTCACCAGCTTCATCAAAAATACTCCCTGGTAATAAAAGATGAGAGAAATATAGACCGTGGTTATTTAGGCAATGTCTGCAATGAAAAAAGGCCATTACCCAGAACTTTAGAATTTTATGTTTCTGTTTTAAGACACTATTAATCACAACTAATCTGCCATATTTCTTCTCTGAAGGAGTGCCACTTCCCGAAATGTCAGCCTATTTTATATATTTTTTTATTGCCACGACAATGGCATAAATTATTTTGTTTTGCGCTTTCCTTTTTCACACCACTGCCAAAGTCACTCCTTTTTTCCCCATCACCTGACTAAGCTACATAAATTGTACCCAAAACATACCCTGTGCTAGTGGCATATGACGGTTGGCATTGGCCCCCTGTCCAATTTCCCCCTCACCATAGTCCAGCACCTGGGCCCCTTGGCCCAAGGGCCCTGGTGCAGTTCCACCATCTGCACACTTGATATATACATCACTGCCGTGCACATCACACATTCAGCTATCCTCAACTCCCTAATAACAAATTCTGTATTCCACTACCATTGGCCAGTGATGCCCTTGACAGCAGACAAAATGCAAATACAATGCCTGATGTGGAACTGACCTTGATACGGAGGAGGCATCCAAAGCCTAATGAAATATTTAAAGAAGCTTAATTAATGCAGACTTGCTATGCACATAGTAAGACATGCCTGCACTGTTTGTGTCCTGTGAGGCAGCAGAAGCCAGGTCAATAAAACGTGAATCGTTGCAGCAAAGCCACTGCAGAGCTTTTTAAAATGTATCCCATGGTGTCATATTGGACGTTTATTGTTAACAGTGGTGGCTCATGAGTGAAACAACAGTGCAGCCAACACCAGCACCTGTGCAGTCAATAACTATCCCTGTTTGTGTCAAACTTAGAACATTGGCATTATGAGGACAGTTGCGCTTTCCACAAAACACTAGTGCCTTAACTCCACTTAACGTTAATGTACAATTGATGGCCTTCATGTTTATGAACAAGGGCCACAGCACATCGGGTTCCAGATGCCCTGAGTCTTTATTAAAAATTAATCGTCTAGTCTTCGTGGGCGTTATATGGGTTTCAAGATCCCTGATTGATTGAATTCATAGCATGTTTTCCACCGGCCCAGATAAAACCTCCAGATGAGCAGTAGAATTTAAAACTGATGGAGTGCAATCAATTTCCCTCACTACAACACGCAGTGTAAACAAATAATGTTCCTTTATTTCCCCAAGAAATCTTCACTTTATTTACCCACGAAACCCTTTCTAGGAGGTGTGTGCAATGGGCTGTTCATCAACCATTAATGAGTGTTTGAGAGCTGCCACTGCTCAGACCATCCAGCAGGCCTTACAGAAATTGGCCACTTTGCGATGTGCGAGGGAACAACGTCATATGCCAGCAGGGCCATCGCCACTCCACGCTCACCTGTTTGCCGTCAAGTGTGTAGAGTCGCTTGACCACACCCGTGTCCAGCTTGATGGCATCCGTGATGTCGGTGAGCACCTGATCGAAGGAGTGTGCCGTCTTCTTGTTGAGTAGGATGCGCACGGCTTTGCGTGGCTTCACGCCACTCCGGATCACGGTCACCAGCTTGGGCCGGATGAAATCACGCGACTCCGAGGCAGCTGCATGTTTGAGAATCGTTGGCTTTAGTTATTTTTTTGTTTGGTCAGATTAACAATGCATTACTTTACATGTTTTAAACCAAATGTTTTTTACGAGCCAGGATGTCATTGTTTTCATAATCAGATTATATTTTAGGGCTATAGTTTTGAATGCTAAAAAGCCTGCATAAGATTACGTCTTTTAGAATAAAGTGTGCATGGTTTTATGCAATATATTCACAATATATTCAACAATTAGTGTGTCCAAGAATGCATTCATATCTATTATTCTATGTTGCATGTCATCGGTTAATGTGACTTCTGCCGCCAATACGGATTCTACATGCACCACACTGCCACAAAATAATCAATACTTGAATCAAAGCCTCACTCCAAAATGTGACAATGGAATCATTAAATGGGTATTGTTCCATGCCAAGTTTTTATTGCCAATAATTCCAATTATTATCATATGACAACAAAGTATTCCAACTTAGTGCTATTCTCATAAACCCATGAACACCATGTTTTAATTAAATGAGGATTACATAAATACTGACATAGATTTTAACGGTTCAATGAATGAGAATTGCTTCCCACAGCTGTTCTCTCAGAATAGCCGTGTCGAGTGTTCCTTCCCTCTCCTTTGTGACGTTTCGCCTCCCACGTTGGAGGCATGATCAGGCAAGGATTACATTTATTGCTTCAATAAGACTGTTTTTATGGAATTTGACAATGTTATCAGCTTTGAGAAAATGTATGTAATCTTCGCAGTACAGATCATTCGGCAAGTGTGCAGGTTTCAATTTTACAATATCAGGTGCATGCAACAGTGAATTAATGTACATTTGACTGGTCATGGTGGAAAGATGTACAACGCTACAGAAAGAGAAACGAAATTTGAAAAAACCTCCACTTTTTTTTTAACCAGAAATAACCCTAAGAAACCACATGACAGCCAGGTCCAAAAAAGACACACTTTAAAAAAATAGAATTTTCAAGTGCTGCAAAGGTGCTCAAATTAAAAACGATACTTACCAAAAAAATCAAGGTGCGCATCAACAGGATCTGAAATAACATTCAAACAAATGAAACGGAGGTCTTCAAGGGTTGCAACAAAATGCCGGCAAGCAGTCACGGAGGCGCATCAGTCTGCATGCCATGCAGCAGAGAAGCAGTTTTGTCCAAGGCTTGATAACGAGGTGCATGGCAAGGGTGCGGCAAAGGCAACGCTCATAACGTGGGGTTCGCCACAAGGGAAGACATAATCAACCAGGCTGGGCGGGATACTCAGTGGCTGGCTTTCTTCTTTATTCTATTCCAATCGTACTATAGCATCTGCGTAATTTCATGAGACGAAGTATCCACTCAGAATGATCTCAGAGCAGTGCATCATCCTGTGTGCTAGAGAATCGCCCGCAGAAGGCACTGACCTTTGCTATCCACACTAGGGGACATATTTTCCCACATATACTCATACATTACAACTTTTTTGCACATTAATTCCAAGCTGAACATTATCCATATTTAACGGGATGCATTTTTGTAGTCATAGGTGACCAGGCACTGCCTGTTGAAAACTCGTTGCAATCATGGGTGGCTGAAACCCAGATCCCAAGCTAGGCTTCCAACCATGGTGGATTGGCACTCTGACCCTTGAGCCATCCAGCCAGCTCAGGGACCAGCATTTCTGAATGTTACAGGTAAGGATAGTTATGAAGTGCCCCCCTCCTCATCATATGTGCTTGTTCATTGAAATTAAGATGATGACATTTGAAAGTGACACATTTTAACCAGAAATAACATTGAATCTCAGCCCTAAGAAACCACATGCCAGCCACCTGTTATGTGTATTATGAGCAGCCGACTTACTGGAGACACCTGCCACAGCTTGCCGGCTGGGGCCCGCCACACTCTGTGCCTTCCCACCCGGGGACTTGACGTTCACCGACCAGTTAGGATTCAGCGTCTTGGTGTAATCCAGCCGGCGGTACGGCTCATTGGAGGCACACACATAGCTCTCGCCTGCCGAGTGTGAATCACAGCCACAGATACGCGCCACAGTATTACACAATGTTCCACAATAACATAGAACATAGCACAACATGACAATGTGCCACGATGTGACGGAACATTCAACAAAATCACACCAAATTGCAGAATATTGAGGTCGTTTATGAATTTCTCCTACGGGTCCCGTCATTATCATCATGCTAAATGTTGTAGATATTTTCTTTCAATGACATGTTTCCCTTAAAGTCTAACATCTTTAGGGAATTAGAATAACGTGTTTAAGTGTGGATTATTGATCCTAATTGTGGAATCTCAAGTATTACTGTTTGGCATTGTGAATGCATAATACATATTCGTGAGCAAGTAAATATAGCCAGCTTTGAGCGCCCCATCGTGAACAACATTCAAAGGGTAAAAAAACAGCATGAAATGTTCCAAAATCCTTTCCGAAAATACATGAAACCTGTCACCACCCATGCGAGCATTTGAAGTGTCCATTAACAGTCGTGACAGTTTTGTTAAGTACTGACGACAGCATTAAAATTAGGTGGCAACTAAAATTGTCTACACAATTAAAACAATTGGGATATTATAATAATTTGTAGTTATGCCACACTGATTTGCAGAAAATCACCGGGATTGACCGCAACCCAAGGGCAGGCCGAGGCTGAACTGAATACGCACGTTGGATGCCGATTTCAGACATCATGATTGTGGCCTGCACTCGGCGTAGTTTCAGGGTTGGCTGGCAATGTATTGGTTGGCTGGCGATGTACCGTGAGGCCTGCTACACACCGGCTGAATTTTCCGACTGAATATCAAATTGATTTTTGTAGGAGGGTCCTGCATTGCGATGTTTTAACATTACCATTAATATTTGGCATGTGGGAGAAAAGCTGAAAATCTGGAGGAAGCCCAAGCATGTCAAGGGGTGACATACAGCGCTGCCATCTCCTGCCCATCTTGCAGCTCCACATCTCAAACACCTGGCAAGCCTCAGTGGTCAATGATTTAAGTACAAACGGGTTTTAGCTATGCTTAGCTTCCAAGATCCACCGAGATTGGGTGCGTTCAGAATAATGTGGTCATAGGTGCATTATTGATCTAGAATTCTAGTTATCCACCCATGTCACTGCGGCTCACTGTTAATGACATATGAAGAAATTATGGAATTAACAAATCGCAATTCTCATGAAGGGCCACCGAAACACAACACGGCATAAGCATTAGCCATGATCAATCCACTGCTGGATGCAGGCCTTCCCAAGCAGGCATCATCTTCCACTGTTCTGAAAAACAATCTGCCCTGCACCTTCACAGCAACTAATTTCATTGCTCAACTCCTTACCAACTCAGCATACGTGTAGAAGAAAAAAACTCAGCATAAAAGTTTGAAACAAACGCCGGTGACGCAAATTGCGCAGTGGGGCTGTGGCTTTGGCAGGGCGCCAGGCGGTGAGCGTACCTTCCACCAGCTCGTCCAGCGTGAGGATGCGGCGGTTGCCATCGCACGTGTAGATGGCGCGCACGCCCTGCGGCAGGTTCACGTTGTCGGTGAGCGTGCGCGTCAGGTCCTCGAGCAGCGCGTCGAACGAGCGGAAGCGGTCCGGCGACACGGCGTAGACGATGCCGCGGAAGTAGCGGTCGCCGTTGCGGTAGAAGCGCACCTTCTTGGCCTTCTTCTCGGTGCTGAGCGCGCGCAGCGTGCGCGTGCGGTAGAAGCTGCAGTGCGCGCTGTGAGCGGGGCTCGGCAGGCCGTTGAGGCCTCGCGAGCCGCGGGAGTGGCGACGGCCCTTGTCACGCTCGGCAAAGTGCTCGAACTCCAGGTCGCGGTCGTACGAGTGGGACATGGTCGCTCGCTTGTGCTCGCCGGGCCTAACCGGCCGGCTTCCCTCGATACGTCTTCTTTCCTCCTCGCTTGTTTCTCTCCTACGAGACGTGAGGGTTTGCCTACACGACGCTGCAGCAGATAATTTGGATTTTGTGTGTAGTGTAATCAATGGATAATTATAATTGACAATACATGTTTAAAAGAGAGTCCATTGACCCTGTATCGTTGAGACAGAGGACATCAACAATTCAGAGTACAGGAAACACCATATGATGTTCCATATTGTAATGTGCAAATGTTGCAGTGCCACGCATCATTCATGAGCACAATGCTCAGCCAAATCACTACATTAATTGCACCATGTGTGAATTTTAAGTAATTAAACGTTCATGGCCATATACTGTATAGTCAAATGACATGACACACAAATTCGTGGCAGGTCAATAATTTACAGCATTTCATTGGAATTCGTGTATTCTATTAAAAATGAAACATTGTGTGAGAAGAAATGGCAGTAAGTGAATTATAACAGCCCACGTAGATAACAGAATTAAGACAAAAAATGTAAGGTTATAAAGGTGTACATTAAATTTGTATTTATACAGCACCTGAGATTAATTTCCCAGGAAATATTTTCTGGGCCACCAAAAAAACCCTTAAATCCCACACACCGCTGCTCCACCACCAACGCCCTGAGAGCGGAAATGGTGGGGGAGTGGAATTTTCCAGTGCTCAGCCCTGGACAGCTCCGACTGATATTAAAACTCTGATTTATGCTATCGTGTTAAATGTCAAAGTGATACATCCACTGCTGGATGAAGGCCGCCCGAAGCCGTCGCCATTCTTAACGTCGTCCATGGAGAGGGATCGATGACATTACGTGCAAATCCTATACGGGTATACGGATTGCTGAAACGTAAGACCATACAATATGAGTATGAAATATTTATACAGTACAGGGTAGTGTTTTCAATATGACGTACTCGAATTATTTTATGTGAAAAACGCGTATGGGTTCCCTGTTTAAATAAGGACATCGTTGCCCGGTATACACAGTTAAACATACAGTATACAATATATAGGACTGTATGTAACATATAGTACTGTATGTAAAACGCACACAACAATAATTGGACGATTGCACAGGACCTGGCACACTCACCTAAACGCGCGACGCTGCTGGGTAGCGGACAGCCGACCAGGCAATCCAATCTCTCCGCTGTGATGTCTTCCCTGCTGCTTGCTCACTGGGTCCCTGCAAGCCACGCACGAACACAGGGAGCGTAAGCCCGAGGTCTCCCGCCCCTCTCTCGACCCTCTTCCCTACGTCTCCTCTCTCGCCCTGCTCTCTCCCTCGACCACGTACAACAAACACAATGACTGTGCGAGAGGGAGGGAGACGCGAGCGTGCAACACGAACCTCCGCGGATGTAGAAGAGGAAGGAGGGTGATGATGACGAAGGCTATGGCAATTCCAACCGCGCTAAACACATTCACCAGCAATCACCATTAACCAAACTGACACACAGCATATACCGTATAGTATTATATACTGAGTGTGTGGTGTGTGTAGATTACAGTTATTAGTGGTACAGATATAGAAGCTAAGCAGCAAGGTGGCGATGAATATTTGTTTAAACAAATTTTTTTTGACGCAGAACGCAGTGCAAGCTGATGATGATGATGCCGCTGCTGCTGCAGATGGGGTGAGATGAGATGCCGAGCCGCGGGGGGTCTGTGGACGGGGTCTGTACTCGGGTCTGGGCGCGGCTCACACCATATCCACGTGTCTTCTACACAATCTACACACGCGTGTGTGCGCTGTCGCCCTTGCACCAGCTCACCGCCGGCAAACACCAGCTCCTACCGATTCGTATTCCGGTCATTACATGCTCACATACGCTAACAATGGCCTGTTGTTTGCACGATGTGTATGAGGGTTCGCCGTAGCCATCCGGCAAAGGCAGGTGCAGTGAATGCACTGTTGTGCTGTACTTCTATGCACCCCCATCCACAACGTCTCCCCACCAGGAATCATGTTAAGAGCTTGCAAGCTCACTGGGTATTTTCTGTTGTAATAATAGGGCGACAGGGTGGCGCGGTGAGTAGCGCTGCCGCCTCACAGCAAGAAGTCCCCGGGTTCGAATACCGCCTCAGGTGCCTTTCTGTGTGGAGTGTGAACTGCTGGTATACAGTACTTGGCACTGGCTAACATGCACTGCACACACATCTTGGTGGATGTTTCGTGGTGTGTGGGGCCAGCTGTGCCGTGCACGGGATGCACGGGCTGACAGCGCACACGCAGCTGCGTCTTGGACAGCGATGCGGGTCCCACGGGGTAGCGCCTCCCCCTCTCCGCGTCTTTCCCTCACTGTTCCCTCCTCTCACTGCGCCATATCGCCTTGTCTCTCTGCTTGGCCGCTATTCCGCTCTCCTTGTACTCCCGTCATTCTATTTGTATCCCCGTCCTCTTATTATCCCCGCAATCCTCATCCGCTTTCCGCCTTCCCGTGATCTCTCCTTATCCCATCCTTTGTCCTTTATCTCCTCTCTCCCCATCCTCACTCTATCCCCGTTCTCCTGGCTCGCATTTCCGTGGCCTCTTTCCTTATTCCCTCTATCTCGTTTCTGGTCCCCTTCGCTCTTCCTGTGCCATCTCATTGACGTTTTTGGACATTGTCCAAAACGTCATTTGCGGGTTTTTTCTGTTATTGGAAAAAGTCGCCAACCATTCCTCAAAAAGGAAATTAGCTAAACATCACAATACAGCACCCTCTTGAAATAGGGTTGGGATACTCATCTAGGGTTTCTCGAAAAAAACACAATACAGTATATGGAGTTTGCATGTTCTCCCCGCGTCCGCGTGGGTTTTCGCCGGGCACTCCGGTTTCCTTCCACAGCCCAAAGACATGCTGCAGCATAGGTTAATAATTGGCATGGGGACTAAATTGCCCCGATGCCCCGTGACGGACTGGCGTCCCATTCTAGGTATAGCCCTGCCTTGCGCCCTGTGTCTGCCGGGATAGGCTCCGGCTCACCACAACCCTGTACATGATTACGCGGTTTCTGACAATGATGAACATAATTACTTACAGTTGTCATTATTACGCCGTGGCTAGAGAATGGCTGGTAAATAAATCAAGAGAATGAATGGGTGACGTCAATACAGTAAAGACACGTGCGAGCAGACCCGAGGACGTGAAGCGTCACGTGTCCCAATCTCGGTCAATCGGAGAGCGGCCGCCGGGCACCCGTCGCAACCATCGTCATGGAAACAGCCGCGCTAAGCCTCCCGCTTTGAGCGACTCGCTTTGAAACATCAATAGCGATAAACAACATCAACAAACAGCAATAATGATGATGACAACAATAACATGAACAGCGAGGCAGTCGTGCTATCGCGCTGTTCCCCATGACGCACCCGTGGACGCACCGTGAGCTCTCGCGCGCAGTGTTTGACCTGTAGGCCTAAGGCTCGCCTAATTTATAATCTAGAGCTTTATCGCTGAGTTTATATTTGTTGATTTTGCAGTATTTCACTGTTTGTATAAAGACTCCCAAGCATAAGGATGATGGAACTTAATCTCAGCCGCGTTGACTACCTGCAGGTGAGTGTTTACACGGGACATCTTAATTGGTTTCAACATTATGACCATTACTAGTCATTGTAAACCTAGAACTGGATGTGATTCATTATGATTGCAATAATCCTTCACTGTCATTCAATAAGAGTTAATGTTCATAAGCATCGTCATCAGTCGTAAACATCAACACGTAATCGTCGTTTTTATAAATCATGATGGTTGCTCTTCAGAGCTGTTCTGTCGGGATAGCCGTGTCGGCTAGACAACTATCAGCTTATGTAAGTTTGGTATTATTAATGGCCATTTTAAAAACAGCATGTGCTTACCTTACGACAAGGTTTGCTCATTTGGAAATCTTTGCACGAATCCCTTAAAGTAATCTGCATTAGATATTAAGCTGCCTGTTTATTGCTGGAGGAGGGTTTTCATGTCTTGTTAGAGTGGAGACATTGTTCGCTGTTCGAACTTGAGGACTTTAAATGATGACCATTATGAGATGCCCCAGCAGCGCAACCTGAAGATGATGTTTTAGCCAAGTCCTGTCTATAACACAATTTTTACCCACTCAGTTGCACATTCTAGGCTTCAATTTAAAACACAATATATTAGACTTTGTTATTGTATACATTATTTGTACGTATAAATGCCATGATATTTGACCAAATAAAAAGCCTAAACTATACCACAGGTGGGCGTAACATCACAGAAAACCATGAGGCTTTTGCCGCCGTCAGGACGCAGAGCCACGCAGAAGGTTTGTTTAAAATGCACCTTGTCATCTTGCTGATATAGGACATGTGAAATAATCTCTGCCTCTCCCAGTTTACTGTACACAAGACTAATAATAATAATAGCATTTATATAGCGCCTTTCACCCGAGGGTCACAAAGCGCTGCACAAAGCTACAGAGAGAACGACATGTCGACAACGACAGAGCACGGAAAATCAGCAACCAATTTATTTTTGGGGTTTTTTTTCGTGAAGAGAAAACGGCACAACAACAACGGGGAGACAGAAAACTGAGAGTCAAGCGGTAGCTTCAAATGCAACAGGGAAACTAATAATAATTCTACAACAAGCAAGGAGGGAACAAACGTCCCCCAGCAGACACAGATCGGAAGAGAGAGAGAGAGAGCCAACATGTCGGCACGGCACCGACAACCCACTCCAACAATCCAAGCCAGGGGAAGGAACGAATGCTTCCGAAAAGGTGCCAGAGGAAGGAACGAATGCTCCCAAAAAGGTGCAGGTATGAAGAGAGCCAACAACCTGGCACGACAGCGCCGAGCCGCATCAGAAGTCCTGACAGGACAGGACGGCTTGAAGACTATGCCGTCTGTACTAATTTATCACAATTTGACTGAACTGTACATTTGCTTATTGCTAGTAATAAATGACACATTTCACTCTTTCAATATGTACGGTAGAATTTAACATGTATTTAATCGAAGAGGTTAATGGAAAAGCTATACATATTTAATTGGTTTCTTCCGTATTGTCCTCTGCCTGCCATTGCAACATTTACAATATTCATAGTGCACTTTAACCTCAATGAAATAGTTGTACTTTAATATAAAATTAAACAGCTGTTAATGTGTACTATTCATAGGGCAGAATCGGACAGCACGGACTGCCAGAGATTACTCATTTTGGTCTGCATTTCAGAGTTTAAATTAGGGCCTTTGGAGTGGGTTGTTGGACTGTTGTGCTGCATCAACAATTAGAAACTGCATGACCTTACGCAGGCTGTTTTTTTCTTTGTAACTCACTGTTGCCAAATAAAGCATGCTGTAAAATAGCTATAATGCACCATTATGTCATTGCTAACTGTTATTTCGAGACATGCTATGGTTGTACAGTACTGTGTTAGCACCAGCTTGTATGCACATTTGGTTAGTGTTGAGCAGTGAAACCAAATCATTAGAAAGGGCCCAATCTTGTCATATATAAGAAATAACAGAGGGTTAAGTCTCGGTATTGCTGGGATGGGTGACCACCCTGCAGAACAGGTTGTTATAGGCTCCAGAGGCAAGTGCAGCACATCCTATTATTGTTATACCATACTGCTATGATCCTATTTCTGCTCCTCACCTTCAGAAACCAACACTGGACAGTATGGTAAGGTATGGTCAAATAACACCCACTACCCTTACGACATGAGGCATCTCCCCCATCCAGCATTGGATTTAAAATGGGCAGTATATGTTCACAAATGAGCAGTGAAAATAGCGTTGTGTAATATTGAGGGCACATGTCCCATTGCTGGAAAAGCATGGAGACCACTTTGGGAGCATTATTTTTTTAGAAAAGCTAATTTTTCTTTCATTGCTGCAGGTTGCTGTTGGAGATCAAAACGGCGTCCTCACATGCTTTGGCATCAAGAAAGGCGACGCCGTGGTATATACGCGAGCCAAGACTTAAGCAACATTATTAAAATCAGCCACGGCCATTTAACTATTACAAATAGCTGATGGAAAGTAGAATTATGTAATTATTAGTTAATTGAAACCACATGGTACAGTGTATTAAACCAAGATTGTCAAATTAATAGTGAGCAAACTTCATTACCCAATGCGACAGCATTGCCAAACAGATATAAATCGATTGTTTCTAAGCGCTGTCTTTAGGAATATGTAAAGGATAAATGATTGTACTTTACTGGAATGGCATGTAGTCTTGAGTTATCGATGTCATTTCAAGGAGACTGCGTTGCGCTAGTGACAGTAATGTCTGGTGCTGTGAGCAGCAACCCTGTTTAAATTTAACTTTAAAATTGAATGTCTAGAGGTTTGGTTGAGTCAAAGAATCTTTGTAATTCCGCATCCCATTAAGTGTTGTTTTAAAATAACATACATAAAAATAGCATTTTGCATGATTTCTCGATTGTATTTATAACTGCCAAACATTTTATTAACATAACGTGAATGCAGACAAAGGTACTTTTGTTCACGAGTAGAATGCTGAGTGTGACTGAAGAATTTGTTGTCAAAATCATGCTTCTGCATGACTTGGCTCTGTACACTTAATTTGTTTATTACATTAAGCTGTGAAATATAATGTTGCAGGAATTTATTTGTGTTGTTTTTGCCTTGTGTGAATAATCTGTTTTGGTTTTGTGGCTTCACAACGTGCACTTTTATCTGGTGCGCTTCAGCCAGTGTTCAAGACACTGCCAGGCCCAAAGCTGCAGCGGCTAGAGCTGGGTGGTGCCACTGGCACCCCCCAGGAGAAGGTGTTTGTGACTGCAGGGCCCGAGGTGCGAGGCTTCACCAAGAAGGGAAAACAGTTCCTGAACTTCGAGACAAACATGGCAGAGAGCATCCAATCCATGTAGGTACCATTAACCCTGCCACCTTGTCTGCCAGCTGGCACACTGGACCAGCACTCTGCCCTGCTCTTACCATGTCACCTTATTTAAGGCATAGTAAAAACATATATATAAATCATTTTAGCAGCAACGTTGGTATACTTGTTTATAATTACTGAGAGTGTTCCTGTTTTGTATACTTTTGACTTGCACATGTACAAGGTTGACAGGATACAATTATTGATATCTAGAACCAATGGTTTCTCAAATATGAAAATGCTTGTGGTGTGGTGATTTGCAGATTGCAAAGCCAACCAATGTGATGAGTAAATTAGCCTACCATAAAAATTCTCCTTCATTTTACCACACCATGTCATATTTTAAAACATTGCATTGCTATTACATTGACAAACCTTTGTGCCATCTTTGTGGTCCATGTGTGGTGAAATTATTATAAATTAAGTAAATTGCAAAATATTTATAGTGTCATTATTGAAAAACCGACCTGCATCCCATTAATAGGTGCAACCTCGTGGTATGCATTGCAGGTATGTCTCTGGTGCAGACCTCTTCCTCTGCGGAAGCTATATCTACAACCACTACAGGGATTGCCAAGACAAGAACTACTTTCTCTCCACGGACAAGATCAGCGACCTGCTCTGTCTGCCAGCTGAGCGCGTGCCGGACCTCACACCTGTCCTGGCGTGCAACGACCGTGTGCTACGGGTGCTCAAGGTTGGCTTCTGACATACTTTTACATACTAAAACATTATGGGAACGGGGCTCAGAAAACATGCACCAAATCGGCATACGTCATTAATGAAGTCTATTTTTGTACTGTACGTGAATTTCACCGTTGCATCCTGGTATCATGGTATTTATAATATTTTCAAACACTCATAGGCCCCTTTTTTTTTCCTTTTTAGCAATCGAGTTTACGGTACGAAGTGGAGGTTCCTGGTTCGCCGTCAGTGCTCGCCCTGTTTGGTGGAAATGGAGGTAAGTAACCTACAAAACTGTGGCTAACAGCTGTGTTGTGGTGGGGGTACACAACAAGGAACTCACTTGATGTGCCGCTGATGGTGCCGATTGTGGTGGTGTTGGTGTTGTCGATGGTGGTGGTTTTGACGACGTGTGCAGGAGACAGTGGCCAGGATGTTCTGTATGGTACAGCAGACGGGAAGCTCGGGTTGATGCAGATCAAGCCGACAGAGGCGACTCATCGTTGGGAAATTGTCAACGAAAAGCGAAGAGGGGGTGAGAGCACTGAATCCCGTCCTTTATTCATGTAAAACATGTAGTTATTTAAGCTTTACAGCTAACATTATTTTGGATAATATGCATTATTTTGCTTTAAAGAAATGGGCAGTCAAAAAGCTTTGACAGCAGAATGTAACAAGTATGCATAGGTCAACACATTTGATTTTTTAAATTGTCAATGATAAAGTAAAAATAATGCATGATTCAATCATAAACACAGAATCTCAACTTTACGTTTGAGTGCCTCGTGGACATTTTATTCAACAAAATTGAACTAGCCACTCCGAACTGTAAAATATTTTTATACGTACACTACTGGGTTTCAGCCAGGGCTCTTTCTGCAGGCTGTGGGTTTTTACAAAAAGTGCAAGCGTATATATGTCCTTGTACAGCAATGTGAGGCATGGGCAAAATGAAGGAATGTGACACATGAAATAAAAGGGACGTGCTTAACGGCTGCCTGGCAATACGTCTGAATGGGTCATACGCTGACAGTTTGCACGGTGGCGATATGAGTATTGATCGGCGTGCATGACTGCGCTTGCAGGCGTGCTCTGCATGGACTGCTTCGACATCCTGGGGGACGGCGTCAAGGACGTGCTGGTGGGAAGGGACGACGGCACGGTTGAGGTGTATGGTTTTGACTCCGCCGGTGATCCTGTGCTACGCTACGAGCATGTAAGGTTGGGGGTGGATGAGCGGAGTGTGTGTAAGGAGTGGCGTACATGGCCGAACCCATCTCCCACGTTGACAAAGCACAGCATTTGCTCTATGACGTGTAGTCTCTGAGCAGGGACACATGTGTGAAGCCAAGGGGAAAAGATGTCCCATGGGCATTATAAGGAAACCACAAACTACACACAAGTGTAACGTGCACTAATTGGTCTTGTCGGTCCATTCGAAGACACACATGTCTAAAAAACATGTTTTTTTATGTACAAAATCATCCACCGCCTGTGGGTTTTTGTGTACCTAGGCTCTTTCTGAAAGCATCACGTCGATTCAGGGTGGCTGCGTAGGAAAAGACGGCTACGACGAGATCATCACAGCCACGTATGCAGGTGATTATTTCCCACTGACATGGTCCTGTTTTAGCAATGAAATCGTACACCTGTGTCTGAACGGGAAGGTGCTTACCCACTGCTGCTCCTGGATCCCCTCTGCACAGGCTGGGTGTCTGGGCTCACCTCAGAACCTTTGCAGAAGTCGGTGGGTTCTGGCGAAGAGGTGAAAATGAGTCGGGAGATGCAGACAAAACTCGACAACCTAAGGTGCTACAGTGGGGATTATGCACATGCATATTGGTGTTAAGACACAATTTAATGACTAAACCACCAGTGTCAGAAAGTGAAATGTACACTTGCCACCTTGCTCGCAGTACTGATTATTTGTTAGTCCTCCGAACCACCCAGCTACCTCTAGCCTGATGCTTGATTCATATGTAAATATGTCAACAAATATATTGCACCACAATTTGATTTGGAGGCTTGGAACACATCATTCTCATATTAAATGGCACAAAATCTTCCTGGGGCAGAGTCCATTGCTGACTATAATGAAATAAAAATATTACAAGAGCTGGTTATATGACAATGACATTTAAACAGGCTTCTAGTCAAACCCAGGGCATAACTGCACCATGGTGTTATAGCATGCCAGAGCTGATTCTGTGGTAAAATCCCATTGCAATAATACAATTATTTCAGAATGCATAACACCGTTTATATAAGGCTCTTTACAGAATGCAATATTTCATCAGTACACAGATATACAAACATAGCAACAGACATTTTCAAGAAAAAGCAGGTGAATTTCGGCTATTTTGAAATAATACCGCATATGTTAGATTCACAGCACTTATGGTAAAATTCAAATATAGCATACCTACAAAATACTTGTCCATAGACATTCCTTAAAAATAACAGTAGGCCTCCTTAAGTGTGGTGGTTGTGGTCACCACTGTCTCTGCGTGCTCCCAGGGCCGAGCTGGAGCAGCTCCAGATGCAGGTGATGACGGAGCGAGACCAATACCAGCTCACGTCGCAGTCCGACTCAGCGGTGGCCACCGTGCCACTCTTCCATGTCAATGACCGCTTCACGCTGGGCCGCGACGACGCCAGCTACGTTCTGTCCATCGAGGTGCAGACAGCCATGGACCACGTCATGCTGCAGGTCAGGGGCCACAGCAGTGTTTGCGGCCACACCACCGTTCAGTAGATACAAACGAACTGCGTGTGGGGCGATGTGTTTGCAGTGGAATTGAGAGCTTGCAATGCCCTATTTACGTACTGTTGTGAGAAGTTTACAAGGGGTGTGCCCCACCCAGTCTTCCTTTATGATTCATTTGCTTACTTGGGCGGAGTCTCTGTTATTGTTATGAAATTTTTTTGTGTGGAAACTGTGAACAGTAGATGTTAATTTAACATACAATTGTTTATGAGCAGTGTATAACAAATTGTAATTTATACAAACTCGATCTTTTTAGCAAAATATGACTTGTATAGCACATCACAAGATGACATAAGATGTTTACTCGTCTTTAAATACCGTGTTTCTTTGAATGTACATGTATTACCCCATCTGTAATTATCAACCGTTTTATATGCAACACTATCCTTTGAAAACGTTGTAATGTGTATATTTGTAGAGTGACGTGCCGATAGATTTACTGGATGTGGAAAAAAACTCGGCTGTGGTGAGCTACAGCGCCTGTGACACCGAGGTCAGAAAAAACACTGCAGTATGAATACATTCATTTCATCATCCCTTCGTGCACGAATGTCACTTTAAACTCATATGCAAAGCTTGGGGAAGAACTTTCAGTCTGGTAACATATCATTGCATAGAAACGCCGATCTGGTGTGTGATCCAACCCGTTATCCCTAAACGTCTGAGGTTACTCATTGCTTTGTTTTTACAGTTAAACGGCAACTTCCTTCTGGCAACATACCGATGCCAAGCCAACACTACACGCCTGGAGTTGAAGGTTGGCAAAATTGCACTCTGCCACAATTTGCTTTATTGGCTGCAGGCGAAAACTGCAGCCACATTTTTAAGTGCATGTATAACTAGAGAGGCCACACTCAAATAAGGTCCCTCTGCCAATTAAGTCTCCTTCCCTCATCACATACAATTGCGCTAACACAGTGAATCCTCAGTCTAATGTTCTTCGTGAGACTGTTAAAACCGAACATGAGATGGAGGAAATGTTTAACTATTGAACGTTGTTTCCTGCCATAAAAACACGTTCTTTGATTTCCAGTTTCTCAAACATGTTCTCTTCCTCCATTCCTCTCTTGTGTGGTGTCCGATTCTTTCAATACGTCTGCGACGTTTCTTGTTTTGCGCACTCCTTATATCTCTGTGAAAATGGTTTCATTTTCCTTTATCGTGTAGTCAAATATGAAATGCTGCCCTCTTGTGTGTCGCTTTAACCGATGCAGTTCGTACGAAAGAACGTCACAAAATGCCACTGCAGTATCTGACACGAGGGCATCTTTCTACTGGCAGATGAAATGCACAACACAGCCTTTTAGATGCACACGAGCCAGACCTGATATCACTGTGCCGGTCACGGTGCACAGATCCGCTCCATCGAGGGCCAGTACGGCACGCTGCAGGCCTACATCACGCCACGCCTGCAGCCCAAGACGTGCCAGCTACGGCAGTACCTCATCAAGCCGCTGTCCCTGCACCAGCGCGTGCACACCATCGACGCCAGCCGGTCAGCCCCACGAGCAACCAAACACAGTGCACTACGTTCTTAGTATGCAGTGATATATGAGATTATGACCCACATTGCATGGGAGCAGTGTGCCAACTGATTTAAAGCAGGGCATGGTATTCCCAGGACCTTGACCCTTACGTATGGTGTTACAATGCAGTTAACAAGTGTTAACACAAACAAAAGGGTTACCTTTGCTTTAAATGTAACAGGACAGTTAAATTGCATGACCGGTTGAAAATGTACCGGGATTTGTGAAGTGCACGTAAACGTGAATCGTAGTGTGCATGCAAAGGCTATAACTGCCAATAACACAATCGTTCAGAACACGTTTTCAGAAGTTTTCCGTGGGAATATCCGGATTTTCATATTTATAGCTATGCGCAACGAAGTGAAGGAAAACCAATTGTGGCATACAGCATTGTGTATTTTTTCAGCCCAATGAACACGCTGTCACTGACGGGCCAGTTCAGCTGTGCGGAAATACACTCGTGGGTGGTGTTCTGCCTGCCTGAGCTTCCTGAAAAGGCCCCAGTGGGAGACAGCGTCACCTACTATTTCCAAAACACCTTCTTGGAAACGCAGCTGGAGTGCATTTACAGGTAAGATAGATCGATGTTTGTTATTACAGCAGAAAAATACCCAGTGAGCTTGCAAGCTATTTACGGGATTCCTGCGACACAGCCAACATGCAAACAGGTAACAATGGGTGGGTGGCAGCCACCTTTGAGCTTTTTCTTATTTTGCTATTCGATTGAACAATTTGGACAAGACCTGTGCATTTTACCTAATGTCTTTCACCGTGAAATTAGCACCCATTAAATTAGCACCCATTAAATCTGGCAGGTCTGGGGCATATTTTACATGGGGAAATACAAACAATCTCTGCCATGGACTCTGGCAGTGTTAGGAGATTTTGTTAAGTTACATAAATGTAAGATCACTTTAACTTTTAATATTGTTATATCCCAGTTTTCCCTCAAAAATTATGATAAATCAGTGGGAACTGTACTGGTTCAAGTAAAGGATACAAATGAGTGACTGAATGCTACACAACACACATTTCACTCTGCAGGAAAGGAGAGGGGGTGTTCAGGTCAGACAACATCTCCACTATCTCCATCCTCAAGGACATTCTCACCAAGGAGGCCACAAAGAGGAAGATCAACCTCAACATCTCCTATGGTGAGTGATGTGAGGTGGCCAGACACTAACCTGCAACAAAGTATAGGTGCAGTAAAGTGCATTGTTGTTAAACGCAAGAGACATCTTATTGGCTGGTAAGGAAATGAGACTGCTGGTGAAATTTCCAGCCAGTGTCAAGATCTCCGGTGGAGATGGAGTGATGAGATTAGCTCATTCATGTCCATGAGTAATGTGGATTGTGTCATTGTGAACCATGAGGAGTGGCGACGATGTGGTGAAGCCTCCATCCAGCAGCCTATGAACGTGGCTGGTGAGGAGTGTAATGCGTAAAAAAGCAGCTGTCAGGTGTCTGAAATAAGGCACTAATCCTGCTTACCTTTTATGCAATTACACATGAGCAAGTATACAATTTTTCTTGACATTATATCCAATGAGGTGGAGGTGAAGGTGATGTCACACCTTTGCTGTCCGTGTACGCTCAGAAAAAGCCTTATATGTGGGTGAGCTGATGCTTTCGCCTTCCTGTTTTATGACATTGTACTGATTGTCAACCAAACTATCTTGAAAACTCTTAATAAACCCCTGGCCTCATGCATGGCATGTGGCAGACATGAACGAGGACTCAATTGGACACACGCTGCAGCTCATCCACCCCAAGCTGGAACACCAACTGATGCTTGCCAAGAAAGTACAGCTTATAGACGCCCTGAAGGTGAGCGATTCATACGGCAGAACCCTATGCATCTACAGTATCAGTAACAATGCCACTCGGCAGTGATGTGCTACTTACAGCAGGTTCGCTATTAGAAAATGGCTGCACCCTGCGTCCTAACAGCTCAGTTCGGATGTACTGGCAATATGAAAAACTTAAGATTGGTAGAAATTAACATATAGACTGCTGGTGGAGCCTGGTAACTGGAGTTGTGTTATGAGAACATGTCCATCCGATTGCAGTTTTAGAAGCAAGATTCTAAGCGGCAAGGCTTTTCCCTTTATCCGTTATCGGCAACAGGAACTGCAGGTGCACGAGGGGAACATGGATTTCCTGATTGCGGAGTACCGTGCCATCCTGCTGGAGGCCGACTCTCTGCAAGAGGAGTTCAAGAAGCAGCCGTCCCATCTGGAACGTCTCTATGGTAACAGCGGCTTTGCAAATGCAAGCAGCTCTTTTGACAGGCACTTGCATCCACTTGCCCACCAGTGAATGGGGAAATAATGAGCACAATGCAATATTATGATACAATTCGGCCAATCCGTATGGACATTCTAATATAAATTTCACAAAGAATTTGGTAACGGCAAAGCCTAGGTGGACTGTATTATGCAAAATATAGAATAATTTAACACATTACTGTATTTTATTTAAAAGCGTGTGTGCAGTAGCAATGCTTACCTACGTGTCACAAGAAAAAACAGTGACATTGCTTAGCCAAGGAACTGATGTATCTTGTTTCTTTTCTGACCATCGCTGCAGGTATGATAACGGATCTGTTTATCGACAAATTCAAGTTCAAGGGGACAAACGTGAAAAGTCGCGTGCCCATGCTGTTGGAGGTGCTCGACAACTATGAGCTCAACACGCTTGTGGAGTTTTTCAACTCTACATAAAAAAGTGTTTTCACTTCCCGCTGAACACAGCCTCCAGATTATAGACTTATGCGCCAATGCAAACGCCACCCTTGCTACCCCGACCTCATGTATAAAACCACTGGAATTGATCTTGTGATAGGGTTTTTCTGCTGCATTAAAAATAAAGTCCACTTAGTCGTGATTATAATGCAGTAAACAATTCCGGTGATTTAGATGAGTTGTTTACCAACACTGAAATGTCAATTAATAGTAGTCAAAGCCTGCTGCTCGACTGTCCTCTATTGCGAAGGACAGATGGTGAGGCTGTTTAGAATTGTTTTGCTGAGCTTCCGTTGACATCGTGGCTAGTACATCCATTATTGTTTTATAATGAGGCAGTGTCCTTTTGACTCACAGTTGTTGGTCTACTGGAAGGATATAAAATGGGAAATCTTCAGGCTCTGCCTTGTTCAACCCACAATCTCAAAACATCTACTGTGTATTCTATAGAATCTTAAAGTATACAAGTCACCGGTGCAGAAAGAGAAAGTAAAAATTAAAATGCCGAACATGACAATACAGTTTTTCTGCACTGAAATATTTTTCTGATACAATTTAACACAATTGTTATTATGCGACAACAGAAACATCTCCAACCGTTCATTTTCCTGCTGCATTTATTAGTTCTTTTGTCAACGTATATTTTGTTACAAACTTGTTTACAGTACAAGAATGTAAAACGCAACACAAATTAAATTTGAAAATTATGCTCGCATGAGGTTAACAGTCTCATTTTATAATGATGGGGAAATCATTATTATACCTTTGTGTACATTTCTTAACAAATCGTATGACAGAATTATTGAAAGAATTTCAAATATATAACATTCGTTATTGAGCTCAGGATTAAGGTAATAATAATAATAATGGCATTTTATAGACTGTAAACGCCACTGCTCTGTCTGTGCATCTATACAATACAATATAATACATGAAACAATATGCATTATAATAATATAATTCATGTAAACGTTACATTGTTTTTTAACCTGCTCAACAAGAAAATTGAATCACAAATAAAGAAATGTGGCCTAGAGCCTCACTGCACAAACCTCAAACAGTGATTACTCAGTCAAGTGCTCAGTTAAGTGCTCAGTGAATCCGGTCATCGTTATACTCTGGTTTTAACGGCTGCCACTGTCCACCACTCAGGTCAACAAACATTCTTCTATTATAACAAGACCTCTATTCAGATACATGTGAAGAAGAAAAACATCTACTTAGGTAGTCAGGGACACTCAACCTTAGTAGTCCCTGTGGCCTTTACAGAACAAAGTAGCTCAATTCTGCAGTCCATGTGAAAGTGACTTGTTTTGACCACTTTGGTTTCATCTAAAAGAAACAGTCGGTGTTTATGAACTCCTGTGTTAAAAAAAGCAACCAAAATGTAAATAGTTACATAAGCATCGTGGTCTTGGCTACATGACAAGACCCAAGCTTTGTTGGTGAAAAAAAAACACTTTAAAGTGACTGAGGACTGCAGCCCTAGTGCTCTACTAATATCATTATTTAACAGTACATCTGTCAGGCCATATTAGCACACCAGGGCACTCCAAAAAACAAGTTTTAAAGTCTCTGGTTACAATTTGATAGCACTTTGTGTTTGGTTTCACCTTCCCATAAATGCAAACAAAGAATCGTACTATTTCACTGTAGCACCCGGCTATGTATTTTGGTGCAGCACAGCAGAGCTGCTTTGCTCGATAAAGCGCACTGGGCTTAGCAGACAGCCACGCAATCCACACACAACCTAACGACCAAACGCAGTCTGCCTCAGCACATAGGACCACTACCTCTGCCCACTAATTCAGAAAGCCTCACCACTCTAGCTCGCTGGGAGCTTCCTAGCAAAAGCATCACCTTCAATTAGAGTAAAGCAGCTTCAGGATGAACTGCTCGTGGTCCCACTCCAGGTGATTGGCGCTCACACCTGCCCCGCCGCCTCTACCCTGGCTCTTCTGAGTGTCGAGCAGCGTGGCGTGGCTGCCCGTGGGCAGAGTAGACGACGACAGGTCATCTGGACACTGCAGCTGCTGGACAGTTGTGCTGCCACTGAATGGCATAGATAAAAAAACTATTATTTCACAAGCAATGCTTCTAGAGAAGCATCGATGTTTTATATTTTTTATCAAAATGCATGCCAACTGTGGTCTCGAATTCATGTCATGAGCTGAATAAACGTTATCGGAATGAAGGACTACCATGAGCAGAACTTCATGTCACGTACCAGATGATGACAACACAACTACTTCCGGTGTCACTTCATTGGACCTCTCCCACAACACTACATGTTGCTCTTTGTGCATTGAAAGATACTAGTTTATGGCTCAGAATTGTAACCCTCGTGCAGTAACTGATGATTGTACGGAGTACTACACTCTAGAACCTGGCTTAATATTTAGTGGCTGTCTATACTTGAACTCAAAGAGCTGCAGGTGCAGTAAACAGACAGACATCACTTTTCTAGTACCTAATCAATAACAAGGTAGAACAAATAATGTATACTCATGGATTACTTAACACTTTCTAACATACTGGTCTTTTGAAATATTCAGTTCACAGTATGTCAGCGCTAAATTCATCTTCATACTGTATTTACAAAGTCCTTTTTATGTCACGCCTCCAATTTGGCCAACCCTTAGATTAATATGGACGAGTTTGAAGTTGTTAATAGGAACAACGCTTTGTAATAATAATAGCATTTATATAGCGCCTTTCACCCGAGGGTCACAAAGCGCTGCACAAAGCTGCAGAGAGAACGACATGTCAACAACGACAGAGCACGGAAAATCAGCAATAATTTTTTTTTTGTACCTTCGATTTAATGTTTGTTGGTTAGTTCGTACGTTTGTTGTATCACTGGAATCTGGCTTCCAGAACTTGCAAGCTCACTGGGTATTTTCTACTGTAATGATAAAAATCTACCATTTGGTTCATATTGGATCATCCTGATTACAGTCATTGTGCCCTCATATTGTGAATGGAGAAAACGTAAAAAGGCTTTAAACCCGAGTTGGAAAGTCCATCCATCCATCCATTTTCAGAAACCGCTTAATCCTATACAGGGTCGCGGTGAGCCGGAGCCTATCCCGGCAGACACAGGGCGCCAGGCAGGGGAACACCAAGGATGGGACGCCAGTCCATCGCAGGGCGCCTGGGGAAATTTAGTCAGTTCGCCAATTAACCTGGCAGCATGTCTTTGGACGGTGGGAGGAAACCGGAGTGCCCGGCGAAAACCCACGCGGACACGGGGAGAACATGCAAACTCCACACAGAAAGGCACCCCGAGCCGAGATTCGAACCCGGGACCTTCTTGCTGTGAGGCGGAAGCGCTACCCACTACGCCAAATAATCAGTGACAGCTCAATAATTGTACCGACAAAGAGCATATTTTATCGTGCAGTTTTCCACAATCGGCCGCACACCCAATTAACGCACACATCCAACCTCACCTGGGCATCCCGAGAAGCCCGTTGTCCACCTTAAGGTTGCATACTGTGTAGTTCAGGGGCTCCTCGCCATGTGCGTTCCTCTTGTCAGACACCTCTGGCTGTTGGTAGATAGATAGATAGATGTTTATTATTACAGCAGAAAAATACCCAGTGAGCTTGCAAACTCTTTACGGGACTCCTGCGACACAACAAACATGCGAATTGCTTCTTCTTTGCGATTCTTCAAAGCACATTTTTGCAGTAACCAGGTAAGATTAAGGTTGTGCATTGCGATAGTGGAAAAAAAATAAAGCATATCAAAGGTAGCGTATTCAACATTGAGAGGCAATATTGCAAAATTTGGAACATTTTTTACACAAATCAAGATTAGCCATTCATAGTTTGATATCTCTGGCTCGGAGAGACGTGTATTTTGCACGAGCAGGCGGGTGCCAGGGTTCCAGCCTCCATGCTTACCACCTCAGCAGGATAAAGTGGTCTTGTGGTAGGGAGGCCGAAATCCATGTTGAAATGCGACTCTCGCCACACACGGTGCACCTCGTTTTGTGCTAGGGTAGGAAAACTGAGTAACGGATCGACGGAAGAGAACGATGATGAAGATGTTAACCAGGACGGTGTCACTGCACGCCCGCTTTGTACATGGCATGGCACAAATCTCGCAGACGAGACAGATGACGATGGCATCGCCACCGCAGTCGCTGTCACCGCCTTGCAGGCTGCCGAGCAGATCGGCACAAACGCAGACACCTCTGAGTCGTATGAGAAGGGTGCTGCTTGCAGGCGAGTGCAGGTGTCAGAGCCTGGCATGGCCATTCGCTTGTAAGGCAAGGGATGCAACTGCCAATGCGATGGCTCTACTTCCATAGTGGGATTCGTCACCTGATGGACGACTGGTCTTGAATGAATTACTGTGAAAAAACATGCACTATGTTATTCATAGCTGACTGCAAATTCATAAACATCAATTTTTCAGGTATACTAAAAGCCATGTCGTTTTTTTTTTACTTAAAGGTTAAGGCTCGGTGGTTAGTTGCATAAACACCATGTGATTTTTTGTCTTGTACGGGTACAAATCGTTGTCAATCTACTGCTGGATGAGGGCCTGCCCACACCGTGCAGGGTATGTAGGTTATGTTATCATACTTCAGAACGCTGGTCAGTGCGAGTTGGTATAGGTGGGCGGCATACAATTGGAAGCATGGTACAGTACTGTACAATTATTTTTCTGCTGCACAGCAGACAGGATTTCTTTAATATATTTAAAGATCTAAGTGACAAAGAACATCCAAAAAGGCATTTTATGCAACCGGCCACAGGATTAGGTAGAACTTGGTCTCGGTCACTTACGTTTGATGCTGGTTGGTTTGTATATGTCTTTGTGAGAGGACGGTGGAGCAGATGTAGTGTGGGAAATTTCTGGGTCAGGAGGCCATATAACCGAGCTGCAAAACACACCATCCGTTCGTGAACATGTTACAGGATTAATTAAGTTTCCCTACAATAAACTAGAAAGTAACCGCCACTGCGGTTGATCTTTTTCCAAGCATGTAGCCCGTTTTTCTGACGTCAGGAATAAGGTGGACGAGAGCTTTAAGAGGGTTGATGGTTATGCAAAAAGTGGGAATTTAAAGCTGAAATAGCGTTAAAGTTTCAGAACAGTAATCTTAAGTGAGAATTCAAGTTGAAATAAGACTTAAACGCCACGCTATTGTGCAGATTGAATTTGCGCTTATAAAGGATTCGAACCCAGTACCCACATAGAAACACATGCTCCATTATACATAGATGGTTTTAAAACAACAGAGGCTGGGATTTGATCTGGTTGAATCGGACGTTGTGCTTGCAGTGGCTGGTTGAGCGACTGGTTTATGTGACATTGTTAAATGACCTTTGCGTCTCATGACTTGGCCCCACGTCCGTCTGCTCTCCAGGTTGAACTGGCCAAGGAGGCAACTGTTTGTCGGCTTTCTCTGCACTGGAGACAAAGCAAGATATGGACCGCTTTAAAAAATATATTTTCCTGGCATTGCTATAAAACTATACTCGTACGATCAACTTTCGATTATCTCGGTTGCCGATCACGCTCGTAACAAACTGTTTTACTTCTGCTACGTACGTCTTGGCAGTGGAACCTAAAAACACATCACAAAGCTAAGAAATATTTACGTGCATGCCTTTTTCATAGCTGTTCCTCACCGATGATTCAATGACTTGGTACCCGCAAGATTTTGGAAAGTAAACAGATTAGAAGATAAAAACATGAAGCATTAATTCCACCCACATTTTAAACCAGCTCTTAGTAACGCTCATTTTTTCTGATGTCAGACTCAACCTATCGTCTGAATCAACGCAACACTATTAAAATCATCACTGCATAATTATTGACGACAAAACACAACACGGATGAACTCTGATGGAGAAAGACATGAGTAGCCCTACGTTCTTCTTGCTTTTCGAACCAATATTAAGCAGGAAAACTCCGCACTGGACTTGACCTGGGTCTCAGTAAAGTCTGGCTTGTCAGACACATGCTTGCTGGGTATCCGAGAGATTATTGGCATGAGCACTCCATCTTAGTGATGGTGTCCTATTTTCTGAAAAAAGCAACAAGAAATATTGTGTACAGAGCTTCACTATGGATACTATACGTTGTTACATAGCATTATGACAGAGATGGTCGCAACAGCAAACGGACGGATAGGCAGTTAAATAATGAAGATGACAAAATGACCTTGACGACGGGTTCGGCTTCAGCAAACGGATGCTCTTGGGCCTCAGGCGCTTTTGTGTCTTTGCCGGCGTGGTCACACGGTGGTAGTTCTTATTGCTTTTCAGATATTCGGAAAACTGCAGAGAACCATTTGCAAACGGCAGGAAACAAAGTTTGCAAGGTGCGTCAAATCCATTAATAAATTCCCAAGACATCATCATCGCTGAATATACTTATTGCACTACCCATATAGAGTGCATCTTGAGATGCCCGGTGGCAGCGTACCCCCAGTGGCAGCTGTCCCTATAAGGCCCAAGGTGAACGCAACACCAGCCAACAAGTGGGCATCAGTCTGCGAATCGGGGTGACGCTGCTGTTCATGATTAAAGTGGCAGGCGGCGAATTGCTAACATCTGCATTTCACAGAAATAAAAGTAATGTCTGAGGTTGTTCGGCTATTCCGAAAGAACAGCTGTGAAGAGCAACCACCATGATGAACATTTTCAAGTGTAGTGCAGAAGGAGGCCATGCATGTATGCGTGTGTGCGTGGGCACGTGTGTGCGTGGGCACGTGTGTGCGTGGGCACGTGTGTGCGGCACCTGCTGCATCTGCTGGGCCGAGATCAGGGGTAGGACGAGGTGCAGGTAGGAGACGGCGGCCTCCAGCACAGAGGCCATGTCAGCCCTCTTGTTAGGGTCCAGAGGCAGCAGACTCTTCATGTTGAGGCAGCAATGCTTGATTCGCCCCCTGCAGCCAACGCGAAAAGCGTGTAATGAGAGTTAATTTGGTATAAGCTGCTCTGAGAACGAACATATGTCATGCAAATCACAAGACCGACAGACGACAAATCATTGTTTACAGAGCATCTGAAGATGATTTACTAAGGTGAGGCTCATTTGGGGAAAAAAATAGAATTTGGGTCGGCGGTGGGAGAGGGCAGGGACACACCGGAGAGCGGAGACCTTTACTGCGCCACGGCGCTGGAAAAACGAGGCCAACCACACAAATACAAAGCAATCGACTCCCAACGAGTCCCAGGGAGACGGAGCCCTTTATCATTGACTCACAGAGGCAGCCAGGGCAGCACCAAGTCCCAGGGCAGTCTCAGGAAGGTCAAGAGTACTGCTCAGTGTTCAGTAAGCATATTAACCGCATTGTGTGCTCCCTTACCAGTCCTCTCAACTGTCCACATACCCCTCCCTGCATACACAAGAGGGTGAAGGCATCCAAGAGCTAGGGTTCTCCGAATTCCACACAACAGACATGATACAGCTTTAGCATTACAAGAGCACACACGCAAAGCAGTGCTGCATAGTAACCCCCCCATCACCATGCCACACGTAACCACCGCTGTTCCACAAATTGTCTCGCATTCACCCCAGCGGTGCGCTAACCAAAGGTTAGGAACCACTGGTCACCGACGAACGCTGGCGCCACTCACCTACGCTGGCGCTCCTTTACCGAGTGCCTGGCCAGGGCAGTGGTGTGTTTGCGGCAGGCCTCCACTGCCAGGTCGGCTCGAGAGTTCTTCATTTCCGGCTGGGTCTGCCCACAATCCTCAAAATCACCACCTTCTTTCTTGGCCTTGTGAAACCCTTCCAAAATCAGCTGTTGTTGAGTTGTCATCCTGAGTGCAACGTTCATGTTTTGTTGTGTGTTGTGTTTGTTTATGGACAAATTATACATGTGTACACAGAAAGGCAGACGATATGAGGGCATTTAACAATTTGCTTAGGATTTTGTCAAATGTTATAAATCGGTGGCATAAAGCGATTTTATAATTCATCTTTTCTCACGTTTTCTTTGCCTGGTTTGTCTTGTTTACCTCATATGTTACGTCTTGTTCGCTCCGTTTTGTTCATTATGTTAATGAAAAGATAACAATGACATACAATATAATGTAAATAATCTATTCTTATACACAAGTCATGCATCATGGCCATGAGAATCAATTGTAAAGTAATTATTCGAAGCATCATCATTTTCCAACTGCACATTTCATGTCAAGATAAAAATAATGACATCTCGTGGAGAAATGGCAACATTTTACAGTATGATGGTATTTGTGACACAGTCAAACAATGCAGGGACAGGATCAGCACATAGGGAACGACATTCAAACATTGCCCCAGATTATGGTGAACACAAAGTGTTACGAGAATTGCTCTCAAGACCTGCTCTTTCGAGATCGCCATGTCAAGCGTTCCTCCTGTCTCTCCTTCGTGATGATTCGAAGGCGAGAGCAGAAATGTTTGACACGGCTATTCCGAAAGAGCAGCTCTTTAGAGCAATTCTCATACATTGAACCATGAAAACCTTCACCAATATAGGAAGCATTACCTTATCGATTTGTTATCCGTGGAGCTGCGTTGGCAATGGCCAGCATTTTGCACAGCCACAGGGGTTGGCTGGGGATTTTCCCATAGTCCAAGCGAGGTCCACCGTGTGAGGATCCTCTGCGTAGCCTGCTCTGTTATCGGCCACTCAACAGAGTCATCAATGCCGAACGCAGACAAATCCGCTGCTGACAAGACAGACACACTCGTCAGATAACCAAGTGAACAGTTGTCTATAAATTCTATAATTATGGTTTAGTTTTGACGTGGTGAAAATTGTTTGTTGTCTCCGTATCAAATGTCCAACCTGTACAAGGTGACCTGTGAACGCCTATAATTGGGGTCTTCTCATTGATCTTGCTTTCATATCTGAAAAACAGCAACTTAAAAATCACCACAAACATGAAAACATGTAAATAGCATTGCACGCCCTGACTTCGAGCTCGGTCAATCGGAGACCACATGTATCATTCATGGCAGCAAAACCAATATCACCGACAATTCATAAAAATAAATTACGGGGTTTCCCATCTCTGGCTAAAACAAGCCCTCAATATCAATCACACTGGTATAAAACCACTGTACACAGGCCAAGTACACTGTATTTATATTTCGTGATTCTACAAGGCGCAGTATAATACATCAGCAAATTTCTTTCCACAAAAACCTGAACTTCACCCATAACTTACTTGGCTCTCACCTGCTCAAATAACAGACACAAAGGTGGTGATTGGCTGCTGCTGTGATAACCCTGGCTTCGTACCAGTATTATGAAATCAATGTGCACCGCACTCCCAAAATCCATACATTTTGAGAAAGCCACCTTTCCTGGGGAGGATCTCTACATAAGCATGGTATTTTAAGGGCACACAGTGTACCTTCCCTAAACCAGACAGATTTGTCCTTTAGCCCCAAAGACGTTGTTCTCGGGCAGCACGGTGGCGCGGTGAGTAGCGCTGCCGCCTCACAGCAAGAAGGTCCCTGGATCGAATCCTGGCTTGGGTGCCTTTCTGTGTGGAGTTTGCATGTTCTCCGCGTGCCCGCGTGGGTTTTCGCCGGGCACTCCGGTTTCCTCCCACAGTCCAAAGACATGCTGCTGCATAGGTTAATTGGCCTGATGACTAAATTGTCCCTGGTGCCCAGAGATGGTCTGGCGTCCCATCCTGGTTCGAGCCCCGCCTTACACCCGGTGTCTGCCCGGGATACGCTCCGGCTCACCGCATCCCTGAAACAGGATTAAGCGGTTTCTAACAATGACGACGATGATGGCTTTGTTCTGCCAATGGTGGCGCACGCTGGCTGACGGTGCCGGTGGTGACCTGGCGAAGCAGGACGCGTGGAGCGCAACGTGGCGAGCGTGTCCCCGCGACGCCAGCTCCAGCAGCAGCAGGGTGAAGGCATGGCGACCACACAGCTCCTGGGCCCCGTGAGCGTCGATGCACACCACCTTAACGGGCCGTCCCTGCGACGGCAGGGCCTTACGCAGGCGCCACGCCGCCTCCTGGCACCACCTGGCGTGGCCCACAACCAGCATGCACGCCTGCACGAACACACGCGGATCGTGAGCCCACACACCAGACGGTGTCGCATCTGTTGATATTGGCGTAGCGTGGCTTTACTGCGTTCAAATTTGTTTTTGACATCCCCTCCCGCCCCCCAGAACTGTGAATTGTGTGCTGAGAACTGCTGCCACCGCGACCCTCACCAGGACAAGAGTGAAGTCGTGGTCGAAGGTTGCCTTAAAGCAGTAAAGCACCGCCGTGGCCGTTTTTATTGTCATCAATTGTTTGTTGTGTCGATACAGGAATCCCGTAAAGAGAATGCAACCTCACTGCGTATATCTGTTGTTGTAATAATAAATAACAAACATTAAAATAATAAGCGACGCGACAATAATAAATAATAAACACGCGGACCCGGATCTCTGCGTGGTTGGGATCCGGTTCCGCTGCTGCTGCGTGGTGGGATCCGGTTCCAGTCAAGACCCGCAAGGAAGGTGAGAAGTCGGTACTGGGAATCGATTTTGGAAATCGATACTTTGGAATCGCTCGCATAGCGACTCATTTAATAGTGGAGCTTTTGCTGCCAGATAGATGCGTATTTTTAATAAAGAAAAAATACCCATTGAATTTTTC
>JAZEWU010000016.1:7961373-8000217 GCA_036362915.1 Geotria australis
GCCCCACTCTCCCCAACGATCGGTTAAAGGCTACATGGAGGATATTTGTTTTTGTGCAGATGGCTTCCCTGGCCGTCACTAATTGGCCCAAGCCGATCCCACTGGTGCCCTGCCTCTCCTGGTCCACAGCCTCTGCCGTCTTCACCACCGTGAGTTGGTGCAGCCTGGATATACCCACATTCATCTGTTCATTCATGTTCTTTTCAATGTAATAACTAGGCAAGATCCCATTGAGATGAACCATGTCTTATTCCACGGGAATTTGAGTCAAACCATGTATTGGAGCAAAAATGTGATTAAAGGGTCAACTAATATAGTGCACGTAACTAAGAGTGTAGAATGTAGCATGAAACTGGGTCCCACTCCAGTAAGGATTAGCGAGTCACACTCACCTGCCTAGACAGCGGGTGCTAGCTGCCATGTCAAATAATTACATTGCCGTTTTATCTTTATTGTCAAAAGCTGAAAACCACCGTCCTCACTCGCACTACGTTATGACTGAAGAATGCTGCATATGCGATAAGCTTAAGATTGTCCTTGTTGATTATAACAGCTTTGTGCACTCTGATGGATATGCAGTCCTTTTTTAAAGGTTCATCTGCAGTTTTCACAGGGGGAAAACGCACTGTTATTGCTAAGATAAGTACAGTGGCCCTTCATCAGATTTGTGGAATGTGATAAGTCCATTTACCAGAGTTGAGCACTCTCGTAATGAAGCACTTTTGGGCTCCTCTGTGAAGAGGTTTTGGGTGCTATTTACCAAGAAAAAATCTTGCAGCCCTTTCCTTCTTTAGTGCAGAGGTAAAGAAAGGTCTTTCGGAAAGTCCTTCCGTCAGCAGAGCAACACATCGTGTGAGTGAATTCTGACACCCTAGGGCACATGGAGAGTACAATGGGTCAGAAATAAACCGAGAGCATGGGAGGGGAATCTACATGGCCCCCTACCCCGTATGTTGGCAATGAGCTATGTCTGGCCCATGGCCACATGAGGCTTGACACTTTAAAACAGCACACACATTGTATTTATCGGTCAATGTATAACATCTTGGTCACACTAATAATAATACAGAGCTGTTCTTTCGGGATAGCCGTAACGAGCGCTCTCCCTCGTGATGTTTCGCCTCCCACGTTGGAAGCATCATCATGTTGGAAGTATGAACCTGTCATGCCGTGCAGTGCAAGAGAGACAACCTGTCGATTCGGCAACTGCTTAACAGAGCTACATAGCGCAACGGTTTCTTCCAGCTTAAATAAAGACTGACTGACTGCGTTGATGTGCCCCGTTGCTCGCCCATCTTGTCCACCCCCCTCCAGGGCGTGCTGAGCCGCGCTGTGAACTGGCGGCAGCTGGAGCAGCAGTACGCATCGGAGAGCGAGTACGAGGAGGAGATCACGCGCCTGCTGGAATACTGCGGGGTACGTGTGGCCAGACGCTCCCCATCATCGTTGCAGTCGTACGTCGTTATACGTGATGTATAACAACTTAAAAAGAAAATACACGTTAGATATTTGGCCGATAACATCATAATATATAGGAAGCAGTGTGTGGCAATATGGCGCCAGCAAAGCGCCTGGCTGCCTCCTCCGCCTCTCTGCGCTTTCCTCGCGCCTCTGAGTCCTAATCTCGTCGAATTAATATCTTCGACATTGAATGAATTTGTGCGCGTTCGAAATGTAAATTAATTAAATTATCATTGTGATCATTTTCGTCTCCTTCATTGTTACTATTATCACCATTACGATTTTCGTAATTGCTGCAAAAATAAATAAAAATGTAAAAGTAGCAAATTAACCAAACAAAAACCAAACAAATAACCATGTACACACTTGGACCCCGAGCTATTGAAATGCAACTGCCTATTCAGGTGAGACTGGTTCACCCAGCATATGCTCAACCAGAGTGAACAAAGGTAAAGAAACCTGCGCACGTAATGGCTCTTCTTCTAAACAACTGTGGCCGTGCACTGTGCGTCTGTTACTGACAGATGGATTCTTTCAGGATGGGCCAAGACTTTGTGCGAAATTCCCCGGACACTGTCAACGGCCTACACAACGTCCAGCATTCTGAAAGTGCCCAGAACTTTTCAGTTGGCCGCCCGGATTATCGGGGTGGGGCTCAAAGTGTGATTGACAGGAGAGCGGGCGGGACTGTCAACCTGATGGATGGAATGAAAGATATGGCTGAAGCGGGTCACAGTTTGAATCTGATTGGCCAGCATGCCGACACAGGGGATGGGACGGTGAACGTGATTGGTCAGTCCGGCAGTGCCATGGCTGGGGGTGGTGCCAGCATGAGTTTTGCGGGCAGTATGGCGGCAACTAACATCACCGACCAGAAGAGAAGCGTGGGTGGATTGGCAGACACTGCAGGCAGCTCGGCAAAGGAGGACGCAAAACACAAGCGGCGTGAGGACGAGAGGAGAAAGGCGTTTCTGAGGAAGGAGTCGCTGCTCTTCATGAAAGGCGTCATGGACGAGTGCACGCACGTCGGCAACTTTTCTGGTGCGTACCAGAGTCGAGAATAACAATCATTTTACATTTATAACGCGCACATATTCATTCAGTGTCAAAGGTATTTATTCGATGAGAGAACGACTCGGGCGCGAAGAAAGCGCAGAGAGGCGGAGGAGGCAGCCAGGCGGTTTGTTGGTGCCATATTGCCACACACTGCTTCCTATATATGATGATGTTATTGGCCAACTAATTAATGAGTGGTTTTTTTTAAGTAGAAATTCAGGGCGATGTAGTACAGGTCACCTTGCTGGCTCGCTAGTTATACAAATAATGGGCTTAAGGGGTAATATTGACTACCACTGACCCTGAACCATTCGGCTGGCACAGTGGTGCATTGGTTCCCACAACCCACTATTCATCTGGAAACCCATGACCCAGCCATGGGTCTTATCAGTGGTGAGGGATGTCTGAACCAGTCCTGGGCACTCCTTTCACCAGTCTGTAATGACCAATGTAGTCAAGTTTGATGAAACAACCCCCGTGGCCAGCACAAGATCGGGGATCAAAGTAGAAGCGTTCACGTCGCGATCCCTGTCAAGTAATACTTGGTATTACCTGCAAATTCTACCAAACACTTCTAAGCCGAGCTGAAAGACGACGATGTCCAGAAGCTCGAGAGATCCCAGAAGCCCCTCAGTCTGGAGCAAGAAGAGAGGCCAATGCCCGCCTTTAAGGCCAGCGCTGACTATTATATCTCTAAATGTTGAAGGGCTGTCTGCAACTAAAGAAGAACTTGTTGCAATGGGAAACTGTCATATAACCATCACGCTTCGAAGAATCGAATCGAATTCTAGCACAAGATTGAGAGGTCTTTATCCAGCAGTAGCTTGAGAAGTGTAAATTAATATTATACAAATCTGTAATGTGATTTCAGGCCGAGCAGTTGTTATCTGAACATGCCCTGGCCCACTGGCAGGTCAAGTCAGCATAATATAATGCATTACGTTTAACACTGGGACACAAGGTGCTGCAGAATGCACTGATTTGATCACATCACCCCTTCATGCACCTGGTAGGCCTTAATCAGTGCTCATTAACAGCACTTGCCGCAACAACTGGATAGTGATGGTCGATAGTGAGCTAGGCTACAAAACTGGTGACCTAAGTTATATTATTGGGTCCTGGGTTTCCCCGTGGTCTACTAAACCTTAACTGATTATCTGGTGTGATGTGTCCAGGTGTGGTGCTGAGTATACCACCCCGTCGTATACTGTGCTGGAGTTTATAGGACTTAACAGAACTTTCCTCAGCTGTCTATGACAATGCAATTACGTGAAGCTACGTGTACATATCTGTGGAATGTTGCATTGCAGGATTCTGGAAGATGTCAACGGATTTGGGAGGCCCTCATGTAGCAGTAAATTGCTCATGGCTGTTTTTAATGATGATGTATACGTGCGTGTATGCGCGTGTGACGCTGCCAGTGCCCGTGGACCCGAGCCTCATCGTGGTGGTGCAGGCGACGCGAGACGCGTACGTACCACGCACGGGCGTGCGTGACCTGCACGAGCTCTGGCCGGGCTGCGAGGTTCGCTACCTGGAAGGAGGACACATCAGCACATACCTCTTCTCACAGAGTCAGTTCAGGTGAGCGGGAGACACACCAAGCCTGTAAGGTCACAACACCTCGGTCTATCTCATGAGATGTCGGTAAACCGTCAGCAAACCGGCACTCCTGTACTGCGGGGTGTATTGCTATCCATGTCGGAAATCCAGTTTTTTAATGTTTTGCTCAATTCTATCACAATTGTGCTACCAGTGTAATTTCATGAGACTTAAGACTCTATGCGGATCAGCGTAACCCTTGGATTGGAGACCTGCTCATGGTAGTGGAAATCACACAGCGACTTTGCGAAATGCCTCCAAGTGACCTCTGGTTTTCACATCAGGAGTCACAACTTTTCCACCTGTTTGGCCAGTGAGAGTAATGTTTGTTCTGTGACTGTGAAACCAATATTTTTAACTTGCAGTGCTTGAATGTAGCCAAATTAAGACCACATTAATGTGATGGATGTTTTTTTTTGTGTGGTCATTGGTGACTGGAGTGAAACCATTAACTCACAACTTGAGAGCCTGCTTTAATCCCCAGAGTCTGTCTCAGCTCTACCAACTTAGCACACTTATGTCTGAGCCACCGGCCACTTCAAAATCCAGAAATGTATTGTCAGAGTTGGTGGCTCATGCAGAGAAGGAATCTGCATGAGATACCCGACGTGGGTAATTAGGTGCCAGTAGAAGGCAGTACATAATTAAACATGCTATCATTTTATTGGAGTTTGAGGTCCTCATCCAACAGCGGATTGACAAAGGGCTGTAAATGTGCACACATGTACATAATCAGTATGAACCAGGTTGACAATATCAACAGCCCTTGTCGGTGGAAGGCGGTGGTGATTGTATTTGGTAACGTGCAATGTAACCTAATGTGTTTTGCCTCACAGACAGGCGATTTACGATGCGTTCAGCCGCTACGTGAGGAAGTATCCCGATGCCTGGAGATAGCACAACTGCCTCAAATGTAATCAAGTTACTCGCACATGCAACACAATTGTTTTTCTCTCAATTGCCTTTATAAAAAAAAGTGCCATTTAATATATCTTTTCAGCTGTATCATTGACTGCAGTGTCCGTTCATGTGAAGTTATTTAGTTTTATTTTCAGGGTCTCAGCTAGTGCTGGCCTATGTGCTGCATTGTTGTCAAACATAAGAATATAAAATGTAGGTTACAGATTTAAATTTAGGGTGCTAATTGCAGGCTGTGGCACAGACCCATTCTGGCCAGTGTCTCTTTTTATCTCACATGGTGTGTTTCTTTCGAGTTAGTTGGAATGTGTTTAAGTTCTTTTTGGGCTTCTATTTTCCGGCAAAGCTTTATGGAGGAGACAGCAGTAAAAGATTGTAAACTTCATCATTTTTATACCACTCTTTCACTGTGCATTGCAGTGTATTTTAAGTGTATTAAATATACAGACAAAGTGCATGTTTTATGTAGCTAAGCTGAAAAGGTTGCAGGGAGTTTAGTCCGTCCTCAAGCTAAGTGAGGAGAGGATGTCTCACTGGGTTCTGGTCGTGAATTATCACATAACCTCCGTCCTCTTGGATTAGTCCTTGTCATGGTCATGCTAAACCTTGGCAATTTTAGATCAACATTGATAGTCGTCACCCACCTGTAAATGCCGCACCATTTTCTATTGATAAAAACTTAGTGCATCGCGTCAAACCTGATCGCTACTCCCTCTAGTGGAAAACTGGGATGGAATCTTCATGTGTGCTTGAAAGACTAATAATAATAGCGATTTATATAGCGCCTTTCACCCGAGGGTCACAAAGCTCTTGTTTTCATTGGCTGCACAAAATTATATCACTGTTCTATTGCCTTATCAAATTACCATATTGTCTGTAATAAATAAATGCGTTGCTGGTGTATTACCAGCAATTGCCAAAGTTGTCGCGACTTTTGTGAAGGCACCAGCAGTGAATTGTATTTATTTCCCATAAAGTGACCATTATGTGATTTCATCACTTATTTCTTTCTATGTGTTTGAGATGTATGTGCCTAGCAATTGCTGATCATACCTTTTTGAAATATGCAATGTTTATGGAGTGTGTGCATATAGTTTTATATTGAAAAACTGTAAAAATGTGTGAATTGTCAAGTGACTGAACTCTACTTTTAACCGTGATGAAACTAATTTTACAGTGCATTTAGCTGCAAATTTCGTTGCTGCTTTTTCTTAGTTCACATTTCTTGCGTGTGCAGGGTTTCATTATATGCTATGTTAAAATGAGCTTTTGAAGGCAATACTATTGTCAGAGGCAACGTCTTGCTGTACTGAGCGAGAACCGTGGACTTTGTGCCCTCTGGTGCCTCGCAGTGACATGTGCTTGCCCAAAATAAATCTGTTGACTTGAATTTTAAACTGTACCCCACTTGAATGTGTGAGTTCAGCATCCATGTTTAAAATGTGATTAGAAATTGAATGGAGGCTGTGACCATGTCTGGCGTTAACTGCTCGCCTGCCAAAGTATTTAATGACCATACGTCACTAACAATAATTTATAACCCATTATCAATCCACTACTGAATGAAGGCGTCCCCATACTCCTCAGTCAGGGATGGTGATTGACTGTATTTAATCACACTGATCAATGTGGGTTAGTGAATGGAACGCTTCGGACAAGTTTAGATGCCTCCCGCCACTTGTGATAGCGGTGGCACGGAATTGAATTCAGGCTGCCAGTTTCATCACGGATTGCGCTAACTGCTGCGCCTCTTAATCACCATATTGTATTACTAACTGGTATACATTCTAATTAAGATTTTCTACTTTGTAATAAGTCAGTTGTTTCGGAAATTCCCCACGGACCATCCTTGACAATAGATTGACACATGGCTCGTAACATTTTTGAGCAGCTTTCAAGCACAGGAATTAATATCACTACATTACTCCCATGCAACATTGTCAAGAGCCTTGGTCTTAAACATTTAGCAAAGTTTACTGATAACTAAAACCACATCCCTGGGTATCTTGACCAAAATCGCAATTCTGTTCGTTAGTGTTCTTTCTGACATGTTGCACAATGAAGAAGTGCACGTTGTGTAACGCTATTGCGGCCTTCTTGGTGAGCTTTGTATATAACGGTGGGGCGATGCAGGCGTAGTAGCTCTGTAACTGCTATGCTTCACTGCAGGCCTTATTTTGCCTCTTACCCGGCAGATGCCATCACTTTTATTGAGCAGTGGATTGAGAATGGCTGTTGATCGCAGTGTTGCTATGATGATGGTGCTTGCACGACGTGAAATGACCACCGCTCTGTAATCTAAGACAAGACCGGCCCAACCACCTGTGAATGTGGAGAAGCAGACCATACCTCTGCAGCTCAAAAGACCTTGCGGAGTTCAATGAAAATGCAAGGGGCTGTGTAAGAAAATAGGAAACTGTAATTTAACATCGCGCTTCGAAGAATCGCAAAGAAGAAGATCTAAGACCGATTTTGTTTTTGATAGCAGAAAAAAATAAAGATTTTGAAGAAATTAAAAATGTTCACGTGTTTATTTGGTTTTAACAAGAATTGGTATGTTACGTTAATCGTGGCTGGAGCGAGTTAACTGTATTGAGGCATTGTGGTAATGCAAAGGATGGTAATGTTAGGGACACCATCCAGCAGTGGATACATTATGGTTTTATAATAGCATGGGTGGAAGAATATCGCGTTCATATCAATTAATAAGCTCATAAATGCATTGCATCACGTGTAAGGTTTAATGTCGATCGATTTGTACTGTATGACTATACTCCAATAAAATTATCATCGGTACCCGCTTCATCCCGTATGGAGGAGTCACGGTGGGGGGGGGAAGAGGCTATCTCGACAGACACAGGGCTAAACTCTGTATAGGATGCCAGTCCATCAAAGGTCATCGGAGACAATTTAGTCAGCAGGCCAATTAACCTAGGCAGCGAATCTTCGGATTGTGGGAGGAAACCGGGGTACAGTACCAGGGAAAAAACCACGCGGACGCGGAGGACATGCAAACTCCGCATAGAAAGGCACCCGGTCGGTGATCGAACCGAGGTAGTTTTGGCTGTGAGGCAGCAGCCTCTAAACCACTGCGTCGCCAGTAATAAAGCGATTGGCTGCTACCCGTTGTTGTTGTGCCGTTCGCTCCACAGCTCGGAAAAAAAAATATTGCTGATTTTCCGTGCTCTGTCGTTGTGGACATGTCGTTCTCTCTGCAGCTTTGTGCAGCGCTTTGTGACCCTCGGGTGAAAGGCGCTATATAAATGCTATTATTATTACAACTGTAGCGAAGCACAGCTCCCAGCCAAGCACACCATAAAGACACGTGGACTTTCACTGACGACGCGTGACGTCACGCATAGCCACGTCAGACCCCACGTCCGCCACGAGCACTCGCGTAATGACGTCACCCCACCGGTTTCACTTGTGCGGGAACGTCACATCCACCGGCGCGTCGTCATAACGGAGGTGGGCGCGCCGACGTCACGACACGTTGCCCTCTATCGTACGTGAAGACGTCACGAGGCGCTGACCCCCTTTGCGCGGTGGCGTCATCGCTCGCCGTGCGTGCATTGCGGCGGATGGGAGCGGTGACCTCACGCCTGAAGGGACGTCATCGCGCAGGCATGCGCCCTCCTCACACTGATGGCGGCGAGACCATGTGCGCGGTGTGGTAGCGGCGGCTCGGGAGATTGACTTCGTCCCGTTCTCTGAGTTTTACCTCCACGGCCTCCAGCAATCTGCCTGAGCAAGCCTCGCATGGAGTGAGCCAGGCGGGCGAGGCTGATCGCTGTCGGGAAGGGTTAGAGCAGGAGGCGAGCTCAGCGGAAGGCGTCGGCACCACGGCGTCGCGCGCGTGTGTCTGCCCTGGGCGCCCTCGCCTCGTGTCTCTCTCCCTTCCCTTTAAATCAATTGCGTTTTTAGTTCACTTGTTAGCGTCGCGTTGATTGAGCTGCAGTCGGGGCCCAAACACGCTGCTGCTGTTGCCTTGCGGTTTGTTTAGAGAGGAAGAAGTACGAGGCGTGGGCTTGGGAGTAGCAGGGTGAGGCCCTAACGTGGCCGCGCACGGCGTGGTTGGGCTGCACATAGACGCAGTGTATCACATGCTGCACGAGTGCCAGCTCTGAGCATTGACTACGGCTTTTAAACTTACCTTTGGCGAGCAACAGCCAGGCCCGTGGGCCATGTCGGCCCAGGTTGAGGCGCCGGCCCCAGTGGCCGAGTTGGGCCCAGCAGGCCCCAGTAGCAGCATTACTAACAGCAGGCCCAACACCACCACTAGCGGCAAGAGCAGCAGCAACACTAACTCGTCTAGCTGCAGCGTCACTACCACCACTACCAGTTGCGTCAGCCACAACAGCAGCAGCTGCAACAACACGGCTACCACTACAAGCAGCAGTAGCAGTGGGAACAAGGAGAATGTGGATGTGTCCCATGAGGGGGACGGGGACAAGGAGGACGCCCCCCTGGCAAAGGTGAAGGAGTTCGTGGAGGCCCCCCCGCCCAAGGTGAACCCGTGGACTCGCAAGATGACGGTGGCTGTGAGCGCGGCGCCCGAGACCGTGCAGCCGTCGCCTCAAGTTGAGGACAACCCGCTGCCAGGTTCGTGGTGGTAGGCGCTGCTGCAGGCCCCGCGGTTGGACTAATAATTATGACGGCTTTTGTTTGTCTAGGAAAAGCCACGTGGAGTCTCTCGTTGCCTTTGCTTTGCGATGTTTGGCCCTTATTTTAATAAGCCGAGTCAACTCAATGGAAAAGCAGCGTTAAGGTCTACAGTCCCTAAGCCTTGTGTATGAATATTTAATTTGCTGTAAGCAAAAGGTGCGCGAATTGTAGATAATCTCTACTGAGTGACCACAAGGTACTGTAAGGTCTTGATTTTTAGGTGATAATATACGGGGACGTTAGTCACTTCCACATAATACAGGGTACTTTACTGTATTATGCATCATACGAGGTGGACTCCTCGGAAAGCGTTGGAACCCCATAAGGAAATCCACCACGAAGGGATAGCAATCACAATTCCACTGGTTCTCAACTCGCTTGCTGAATTCCCACCTGGTCAGCTCAGCAGGTTTAGGAGCTTTAAAAATCCCTTTCCTCCAAATTGCTGAGGTAAATGCATGACCTAGATTAGAGCCACCAATATTTAGAATGGTATCACAAATAACGTTTGGGTCCATTTTCCACTCTGTCCAACTGAAATGGTTTACCAGCTTAATGGAAGTTGAGAGCCCAATTTTAGAACTGCTTCTCAGAGAAAATGCCAGGTAACCCAAAGCAACCGTTGCCCTGGGACAGTGGAGGAGAAAATGCCCACGTGGGGGGTCTCGGCATCCCTCATAGCATTACCACCCTCCCCACATAAGTGAAGCTTATATTCTAGGGAAAGTGCTGTCCTTGAGTACCCATTAAGACTTTGCTATGAAGGAGGGCCATTGTCCGTAACGTCGCCTGCAATATGTTTTTCAGGTCGTTATTGACGGATGTATTGAGATTGTAAAATGTAAAAAGTGGCACAGTACCCAAGAGAGTGGTGTTGTCATTCCCTCACCTGCCTCACCAATGCTTGTGTTCACACGATAAACACAATTATGATGTGTTTCCATGCACTGCGTCAAATTACAGTGAATGGAGTTTAACATAAAATACAATGAATGGCCACACATAATATTTTAAGGCTCTATAAGCAAAAAGGAGTGTGTAAGCAACTTTGATCTGTCGTGCATGGGTGGACCACTATCCAGCAGTCGATTGATAAATCCACTACAAGCGCATGTGCAACACATCCCAGGACAGGTTCGGGTACCACGTGCCATCGGTATTCTTGGCTGGGAACTAAACTCAATATTTGTGTGGTCGAAGCCCAATGTGTGAACTGTTGTGATGCCACTCCCTCCACAGCCTGTACCACCCAGTTTCCTCAAGTAAGACTCGGCTGTGTGAGTGAAGAACTCAGTTATTTGTTGTCCTGCCACGTAAAGGACGATTGTTGTAATTTCCACCGGAGTGAATGCGTTATTGAAATATTTTAATTAATGGGTGGCTGTTGGCCTCAGTCTCCTCACATCAGGACCTGGTAAATGAGACTAAGGAACAACTTGGATAGAATTCTCGCGAGGCGTCTCACCACAACATCTAATTTGTCTGCAAGTAGTAGTTAACCATATGCCAGCTGGTATATATTGCATTATTTACATATTGTAGCAAGTTGTATCGAGATTTTATTTGGGGAACGCCACATTTACAGTTAAACCTTGTTTCAGCCATTAGTGAATGAATGATGGTTGTGTGAGTAGGAACGTTTCGGATCTAGCCTTGCCAAGCTTTTGGAGGCTTTTGCAGGAGAGCCAGAGCAATTGTCTTTGACGGTGCATTATTTTCTATATTTACAACGTCTATAATTCGTTAAGGATGCATACCATGTACAGTATAAGTTATACCGTTTTCTAATTTTGTGACTGACACTGGAAATATGTTATGTTATTGTTATTACTCTATCAATAATTCTACACTCATTTCACCGTCTGTTGACTGTGGCTAATGTAAAGGGCTGAAAATGTAATTATATGATACACAACAGTGGAATTTATGAATTAAACAGTGTGGACGGCACACACACCGCTCGTGTTATCCACATTTTGGAGACAAAAATTCCTGATATAATTTCCGTGCCTGGCATTTTCCTCCATTCGAAGTGATGTTCACATCTAATTCCCCATCCTTCTCTTTAAAGCCTTTCCTGGGAGCTCCTTTCATGCTACCCGGTGGAGCCGATAGGATTGCACCAGCACCATTTGAGAGGTCTTACTGCTAACCAGGCCACTTGGGCAGTTGAACCCTAAGGAGTGGCCATAATCGTAGCGTGTGATGAACTCGCCGCTTAATCCCAGCTGGAGGATTATCGTGTGAAAGAGGCGTCTGCATCTGCAGTGGAGGCATAATGAGCATGTGCTTCTATTCACTCACCGCTAATTGCCCGTGCAATGCACAGCCTTTTTGCGCGTTTATAATTAATATGGCTGTTTTAAACCTGATCAGCTACTTGCGCGTTGAATGCGTTTATCCCACGGCACACAAGTGCACTTAAGTGCTTCGAAACGGGTATCGCATGTGACGTAACGAAAACTAAGAGGCTCTCTCGGATCTGTTGGAAGCAGGCAGATTTTCGTTAGCAGCTGATAGGATGGAGTAAGGGATGGTGTAGTTTTAACCGAATGCTTGAATACAACGCATTTTTGGATTTATGTACTGTCTCAATGCCACCGCATCGCGAATTGCTGTACAGAAAAGGTATGTGTATATTATAGACAGAGGATCAGCAAAGGAACGAAGGGATGTCTTGAACCTAAATTTGACCTGGTGCTGGAAGTCAACAGCACAAATGATGACTTTGGGAAGTAATTTTTAGAGTGGGGGACAGCATAAAAGAATAAGCGAACTCCACAATCGTTAATTATAGAAACCACAAGTTTTGTCCGTAGTCGTAGATTGCGTGAAGTTGCCTTTTGCCTCCACTTAGGATGCGAAGTTTGCGTGTGCAACCCATTCAGGCTAGCAGTGTAGGGCCTCTGAGCACCCAGTCACTCCCGAGGCCCTCTGCTCCGGGGGCAGCCCCGGCAGCCACCACCAACCACATGGTGCACTCACCGCCGCAGCTGTCGGCGTGCAAATCGGAGGAGGGCGTCTCCAGGCGTAAGGGCGGCAGAGGGCGTGTGCCGTCATCCCCTACGGCAGAGCCTACACAGCATGCGGGATAGACGCCACCGCATGGTTACATAATGCGGCGTGCACGTGGATGTTCACGATCTACGAGGTTTCCAGTGTCTTAGTGGTGACACATGATGAACAACCATTGCACCAGGAACAGGAATAGCTGATAAGGTTTGCAGTTGAGTGCCTATTTCTGTGCTACTGTTTGTGTGGTGGACTTTAGGCCCTGCCCGCGCAATTCTGTCTACTGAATGTGGCCCTATGAAAACATTTGATTCTTCTGGCCAAGTTGGCCAACTTGTGTGAAATTTGCCAAAACACACCCGGGCCACTGTTTATGATATTTCTTGGAAAAGTAGTTTTGGTTATTGATAACCCGAGTTTTTATTGGGTGCCCTTTCATTTCGCGACTTGATTAAGATTAGCCCTTGCAGTGCGAAAAAAACGTTTTAGATGCTATCACATAGATAGTGATTCCCATAAGTTGTGAAAGAAGGGTTGGTACAACCCTTAAGCAGGCGTGTGTGTTGCTGTATTTTAAAACAGCTGTGCAAGCAGTATTTTGTTGGTTTAAGACCAAAGATAGTGCTGGAAGGAATCGATTGGTGGAGATCAATTGGCCTTCATTTTAATGTACAATGTCTAAAATTACCAAAGTTACTTTGTGACTTAATAACAAGTGCTGCCATCAGCCAGTTTCAATGTCGTTCACATGATTTTCCAGCATGCCTATTGAACCTTAACCCTTAGTGTTCTTATTAATCACGGAGGGACATTTTTGCGTGAGTTTTAACTTTGGTTCACTATTTAGCTCCACTTATTTTAAATGACACGAGTGCTTTCTCTACTTTTTTTTTCTACCATACATTGGTATTTTCACAAGTCTTTTTCCTAATTAAAACATACACTGCTAAGAGCACGGAAATCTATGTTACAGCTCTAGATATGTAGGGCGCAATGTACTTTCGTTATCAGCCTTTCGGCTCGGGGCCGCAGGCGAGACACGGCAGGAACGCGTAACACTGTTGCGTCGCTTCTGCCGAGAGCCGGCTTCTTAGTCTTTGGTTTAAAGCCACCGTCGCGTTAGGGTCACATGGGTGGGCGTCGCAGCCTTCGAAGCTGAAATAGTTCGGTGACGGCGGCGGAGCTGTAGTCCCGACAAGCCCCCGCGCTGGTTCGCTCTCTGGGAAAGATCCTGGCGATCGATAGGCAACCGCGTGGTGCGTGCGGCTTGGGGAGGAGACTGCCTGCACCGCGGCTCGCTAGCCACCCACCACGCGTCCCACACGCGCACAGGCGCTGGATTATGCCTCCGCTCTCTTGTCGTTTTCTTCATCCGCGACACCAACACTCATGGCCGGAGGGGACGAAGAGGATGGTACAAGCATACACCTTTTCAGTTGTGTTTTAGAAGCTAATTGATGCAAAGTAAATATAGAGTGCGTGTCATTTTGTTGTGGGTTTTCCTGCTGTGACTGCTGCTGTTTTGCCCTTGAGGCTTTGTTGCTATAGCGCCGTGACATGAGATGGTTTAGCCGGTACAAACAAGAGTTGCTTTTTAAGTGCTTCTGTTGCGCAGCGGGGCTTTGCGTTACTCTTGACCTCGTTAGTCTGTCTAGGTATTAATTAAGTTCCAGTGCTGTGCGATGAATACGAAGCCGTCTTATTTCCATATGAATTGAGTCTCGTTCGTTTTCCGTTAACGGTGTCAGAACAAACCTGACTTAGGTCATGCTCCATCGACACAGTACTGTACATGCAGGTGTGCACGTGTACACATGCTTTACTCGAAGAATGAAAGTGTTGAAATCGGTTCGACACAATGTAATGTTGTTTTCACGCGCCTAGTGTGTGATGTGCGAGCAAGAATGTAATTTTCGTTTTCAGACACGGCTAGGTAAGGCCTCATTGGCAGGGCAAGCTGATGTCATCGCCAGTGAGTAACGTGTGCCCCTGGTGTGGGTGCCAGTGTAATTTAATTGTAGACGCGCTCACGGAACCACGTGCTGTGGTGCGGTGGAACTAAAGCATAGCTCGGTGTGGAAGTGACCAGACGGCTGACCCCGCCTCGGCCAACCTGGCCGTGACCTTTCGTAGGACATCATTAGCGAGCAGTACCTCGGGGAGATGAGCCACATACAAGAGCAGACATGTCCGTTTGTCATGACGCTTTGTACGTGTGGTTTGCCTAAGTCTCCTAAGCCAGGCCCTATGCCAGCACAGAGTTTGGCTTGTTACATAGTATAAGTGCGGGTGCAGGTGGCTTGATTGGCTTTTCTACAAAGTGGGCGGTTCAGAGAACGTGTTAAGTCATTGGCAGCTGAAACCAGTTGCTCATCACTTTGTTAAATTAAAACATATGATCGAGTAGTTTGTTGTTGTTAGATGATGTTTATTATTACAGCAGAAAAATACCCAGTGAGCTTGCAAGCTTCAAGAAACGTTGGCTCTTTGCACGTTCAGGTGTGGGGGGCTGGGTCCTGTGCAAGCAGTCACTGGAAGCATCTCGTTACATAATCCTCATTAATAGTTAACGGCGTTCCCCCGCTGACTGTGGCACGGGCCACTGTTAGCCGTCTTTTAACTTAGCTCAGAGCGGCGTCGCTGTGCCAGACGGTGGCACACGGTGGCAGGCGCGCGTGTGTCCCCGCATGGCTGTCCACTCGGCCCGGTGTTCCCACCGCGTGGTATTTTTGCGAGACGCGAGCTGATGCGCGGCATGCCATGAGCAGTGGAGTCAGCTGTGTCCCACTGCTGCATCTGCACGCGCGGGTGTCGATTCTGTGTATTTTTTTTACACTTCAAGGTGGATCTTGTTGCTGTGTGTTGGTTTACAGTTACTTTTTAAAAGCCCTGTGGCTTTGTTACAGCGTTTGTCGTACATGCACTATGTCACTCCCACTGGTGGCTGATGGCCCCACCCATGCCCTTTGGGATTGTGTGGGTTATTTGACCATACTGCACTGTATTGGTCAATGGTGGTTTGAATTATCTTGTATTAACTTTTTAATTTTGACGAGCCATTGCTATGATGTTACTGGCAAATATGAAATGTCTATTGAAGTCTGTGTAATCTATTTGGGTGGCAAAGAGTGGTTACAGTTGTATGGCTCTTAATCGGAACGTTGAGACTCGGCTTTTCATCGATATATAAAGTATTTCTTACGGGAGGTAAACAACAGTTATCCTATTCAGAGACTGCCATGTGCAATGTCCAATATCCACCGCGCACTCGGTCTTGTAAACAGGATACGAGTCCCACCCTCCACTTGTTTAAATTGGAAACCACTTTTACTTTTAACGTTTTATATTAAATACATTTTCACATCTCCATGTGTGTGCCTTTGTATGTGCAGGTATAGGTTATGAATCGGTTATGAATTCACATGCGCCGGTTAGCACGAACAAGCGAGTCACGCCGATTGCCGAACGGTGAGTGTGGGAAGCGCAGTCTGCGCTTGGCTGAGTGGATTCCGCACGGCTCGGCCACTGCCCGTCGTCTTGACGTCGCGCCAGCGTAAGCGATTGACTCAAAGCCCCCACCGTGCTGCTAAATCGAGCGGTGGAAACACCAGTAGTGTGACTGGTCCTCACAGGCGCGAGCAAAGTAATGTGGATACCGCCATGGCACGAGCGGCGCCCGGTCGCCATATCCAAACTCTGCAGTGCATGTTGCAGAGAGCCAACTGGTGCAAGGGTTGTCTGAGCCGGCGCTGCTGCTGAATGCGCAAAGGGCTGCACCAGCCGCAGCACTTTGCCCGGATATATCCCTCACCTCCACACTTCCAAAATATGCGTCCGCCGAAAGGTCATATTGGTTCCTGGGTTTCACAGGCAGGGATCGTACTAACCGGTGTTTCTAAACAGCGATTGGAGCAAGGAAGAGGCAGCATTTCCTCTTTGTAGTTGTGAGGGAGACACGTGCAAACACTGCTGGGGAGTGTACATTGGCCGGCCTTTGGTGGCCGTGTTTGGACAAGCACGCGAATCTGTTGACAAACCCCGTCAGGCAGTATTCAACTTGCGCCACCCGACTCGTGTTCGCGAGCCGCGGGACCGCCGCACTTCGTTAACATCGAATGTTTATGACAAAGTCGAGAAGGTGAAAGCAACGACAAACTTGAAGAGACCAACTTGTGCGAGCCACGTGTAAGATTGCTCGTAGGGCATGGCACTTCTTTCAGGCAAACGCACACATGCAGAAATTCCTGCTGCTGCCCTGCTGCAGTTCGGTCATACATCAGCCAAGCAGTCGGGTTACATTCCCAAACAAGGGCACAACCCCCCTGTCCCCATAGGAGTGGGGGCCCAAAAACATATCCCACAACGCCTTGCGGCTCTCCTCCACCCCTCTGCCGCGTGACCGAGAGTGGCTGCCCTGCTACAGCGTGCGCTGCTCGTGCTGCCCAACTCGACCTTGCTTTGGGGTTATTTTTGGAAGCCAGCTCTCTCTCTCTCTCTCTGTGTCGCCATTGGTCGTAAGTTTTTGTTGGTGAGTTGTGACAGTCTCGTCGATGAATTGCCTTCATTATCCCGATCGTCTGCGGCGATTGTGAGCGAGCGCTGTCAGAGTTGATGAGCCCGTTGCTGGTGGCTGTGTTCTGTAAACGCTGTGCCTACCCCGACTCAGGGGGCACACAGACAACCCATGTTGGACAAAATGTAAATACATCTGAGAGGTCAGTTTAAAAATATCTATAATAGTTACGGAGATCATGAAATGAGAATGAAGTCTGCTGGTGGCTGTGTTGCGGTTGTGCAGACGTTGCCGGGTGCCTCTGGCGGCTAGTGCTCTGTCTGAGGACCGAGCAATGATAAGATATTATGTTCCAGTCTGGGCAACCACCAGTGATCAAACCGACTTCTCGTTTGTAGTGAATCGATAAATTATAGCCAGGTCAACAACGACCGAACGGAACAAAAATGCTTTAAATTTGTTTACACAGAGTTTAACATTTAGATTTACTGTACTGATGTAGGTTTTAATAATAATAATCTACTTTTTTTAGTACACTTTTATCAATACAGCCAGTTAACAGTAGACAATAACGACCCCAAAGTATGAAAATACCAAAACAGCTGACGCTGCACAACAACGTGAAACCAAGCGTGGAGGTCGTGTGATGGTAAACAACAAGACAGGTCATCGTTTCGTCCTTATTTGCGTTTGTATAAAACCCAATGTGTGCTGTTGAGCAAGAATGACTGCACTGTATTTTGTTGTTGAACGTTCTATTGTTTCTCACCTGCGGATATCACAGCTAGGTGTGTGCTCATTCAATTAATAAATTTAGACAATTTATGAATTGTCTAAATTTTTATACCATAATGGTGAATATAATTGTCTCTATTTGCTGGAGGAGTCGCATGAATATTTCAACCAAATATTTTTTACAACATCTGTTCCTATATGCACAATTTGATACGTGTATCGCGTATCGTGAGATTACGAGTCGATAATTGAGTCATCGCTACGCTGGTCAGAGAGGGATGGTAAAGTGGTGGTGCGACCCAAGACCGGTTCAGATATCACTCGATATTAGCCATGGCCGTGTATCTAACCCAGGGGGTCAGGTGCATCGCGCTGTGCGCTAACCATTGTGACACCATTCCACCCAACATTTACATATACATTTCGTACGTAAATCGTGTCTTGCATTTGTTGATTTGATGCGCGCGTGGTGAGCATACTCATTGATTACCGTGACTAACGAATCGATTAATGTATTACATGCCGACCAAATGCTGTACTAGTGGGGGTTTAAACGGCGTCCGAGTGGTGTGGAGTGCTTGTTGTGAGCCCACGTGCCGTGTGTTCCCCACGCACTGCAGGTAACCTTCCCCGAGCCAAGGTCATCAAGGTCCCCAAACCGCAGCCCAAGAAGTTAAACAAGGTGAGACCCTGAGACTCACGTGCGGTCGTTTGTTCAGTTAGCAGCTCATCGATTCACCTAGAATTATTTTTTTTACGTTTGCGGGTGAAAAGTCACAAGACGATGTTGCAAAGATTACTTAAAGTGTCCTTGGATTATAGAGCACGGCTGTTTATTGTGGAAATTTGCAGTGTGTCACGTAAAGTTTGTTGTGTTTTTTGTAGGCGAGCGATTTTAGCGACATTACAAATTGGCCAACACCGGGAGAGATTGCGAATCGAGAGGTGAGTTTAAATAAAACAGACTTAAGCAATAATAATCCTCAAAGTTTGACGAAATAATAATCCTCACTTCACCAGCTGAATAAAACATGAAACGCTGACAGAATGCAAGGCATTCTCTTCCATCTGCAATAAGCTTGTTCCCATTTCACGATCCCACAAATCATAGATGTGTCCCCCCTCTACACTAAAGAAACCTTAACCGACGAGTTGATCTACCAACCAACACTATGATTGCCCCCATACCTCAATGTGCCTGATGCAACAAACTTCCTCTGGCCTTCAACTAAAGTCTGAAGAAAATGTTACCGGGTTGTTAAACATGTTTAACATGCTTAGTAAGTGTGGCATTCGTTCCCACTCATGGATTCTGCATGCCTGCTCCTTGTTTATTCACTATATTTCAGTCCCGTGCCATCTTCTGCTTGTCCACTCCATAGTCCTTCACATCCTGGTGTACCACTTCGAAGTACTTCTTTCTAGGCCTGCATCTGTCTCCACCCTGGTGCTTCGACGTGCCTTTACCTTTATTTTCCAACTTGTAATTCTTCTCTTCTTACAACATGTCGTAGCCACTAAACGCTTATCCAGCGGACTGTACGATCCAAGCGAGCGATGTCGTAGATCGGCACGTTAACCTAGCCGGCGACTCGTCTCCTCCACGTTCCAGAACTCGACTCACTCGCCCAACTCGAGAAAAACCGCCGTCCGACGCGAGAAGGACAGGGAGAAGGAGGGGGAGAACGAGGTGGAGGAGGTGGAGGAGGAGGGGGCGGTGACGCGCAGGAGGAAGGACGCCACGGACGAGGACGCGGACGACGAGAAGGACAGCGAGAGCAAGGAGAACCGCAGCGGGCACGTCAGCCCGCTGGAGAACGGCACCGACGCCAGCTCCCCGCAGCCCAAGAAGAAAGGTGGGCACTTGAAACGGCCTCCTGCTGCTTTTCCCGGGTCACATGCGTGCCACACGTCGCGCCGATAATTACACGGCACGCAGCGCCACCGGCGCCGTGCTCGGAAACAGCCACTCGCGAGCGCCGTTAATCGATCGGCACGGGAACCACAACACCTGGGCACGTAGAACATTAACGGATTTAATTATCTTTTTTCCAGGAGGCTGACAACAGGTGTTCATTTCGGGAAGAGTGATCATCTAGGGTCATATCCTGTCAAGGTGGTTTAGAAAAACTGACTTGTCCCTGCCATCTCACCACCACTGCCACGTGTGCACAGGAGAGACCCCTGGGTACATACGGGCTCCTCCTTGTAATGCATTGGGATCTGGTTGAGGAAGGAAGGATGAACAAACACACTTTTCAATCCACCAGAAACGCGATAAGGATTGTGATGATGAAAACGACAGTTTTTCAGTAAAATAATATTTTTTGCAGTCGAAGCTCTACGTTCCGAATTGTTCAGGACCAAGCAATGTTCAGAGTGCGGTCCGAAGGTTTCTTAACATTATTTGTGGTTTGTTTTCTACATCTGAAATAGGTTTTAAAAGTTATTTGTCTAATGTATATGTAAATATATACTTTATACTCAACTATACAAACCATATATACCGCAATGTATTAAACATTTTAAAAACATTTATTCTACTATTCTACTAGTTCTTTATTGTCTCCGCTTCCAACAAGTGTGATGCAGGTTAAGGTTAGTGGTTGGCAATTACATACACGTTGCTTGTTGATATCGTATATGGTCGTGTTACCAGCACCGTAACGCTCCCTAAGGCTATAGTACAGTACTTGCACTGTATAACACTCATCACTTGGATGCGTGTTGGATGACACGAGGTCAAAATATTGATAAACCACAAATATCCATGCGCACAAGCAGTCACGACTTAAACAGCAGCACAGTTATGTGAGTCATAGTGTCTGCTACAGTTGTGCCTGGTAAACATGCGCACATTTGGCATGAATGTGGAGTGATTAGACTACAGATGTTCTGAATGGAGAGCTTCGACTTTATGGATCCTATTTAAAAAATAATAATTTCAACCTTACATCAATAGGTGTCTTCTGAGTAATCTAAACCAACCATTCCAATCATCAAATACTTTTTCTGACTTTACAGGTTGGGTCACGGCATTCTTAAAACAAAGGATTATTTTGAAAATACAAATTAAATAATTATTTCCGTGCCATCGTCTCATCCTTGCTGAAAAAGCAGAATGACGTACAAACCTCTTTCACTATTCTGACAGTGGCCTTTTATTCGGGCGCGCCTTAATGCCCCCACAGTGAGCAAGCAGAAGTGGGTGCCGCTGTCGCTGGATGGAGGAGGGAGCGACGGGGGCGGCTCCGAGAGGCCCTGCTCTCGCAGCAGCCTGAGGTCGTCACAGCCGCCCGGCGGCCGCAGGGCCGACACCGTCAGAGGTAAGACCTTCACGCGCTAGCGGATTGACAAAGCGCTCACTACTGGCGTTGTGGAAATAATTTCAGGCAGGTTACGGAATGGTGATTTCAAGCTTAACGTGCTTACTTTTGTGACTAACCGTTATCACGAACAACGGTGGCTAGGAATGGAGCCGCGAGGAGGGATGCCGCTACAGCAGGCCCTCGGCACGATGTGGGAATAGCGTGACATGGGTCAAAGAGACGTGGGCCGGCGTAATGCCGTGTCGTCGCAACGTGCGTAGCAGAAATAAAGAACGGAGCGAGATAGGTCACTGCATCATAGGTTCCAGTGCCGTGGAACAGTTGTGTGGGAAAGGGTGGTGTGGGATGGTGTTGGGTGGGTAGCAGAGTGGTTTTCAAAAAGTGACGCTGGTGGACAGAGTGGGATGGGTAGTAGAGGACTGGGGAGAGCGATACGAGGGAGAAAGTGGTGTGCGATGGAGTGGGGTCCCTTCGGTGTGGTGTGTTGCCACAGCGACGCGTGATGGTGCGATGAGGGGGTAGTGTGATCCGGCTGAGTGGGCTGGGTCGAGGTGCTGGGTTTGTGACGCCCGCTGCTGCCTCTAGGCTGGAGGCGGGAGGAGCGTCGCGATGACCTGGACGACACGGCGAGCGTGCGCAGCGAGGGCGGGGGCACCCGCGGCGGTGGCTTCCGGGGCAGAGGTCGCGGCCGGGGTCGCGGCCGAGGTCGCGGAGGAAGGGGCGGCCCCCGCGGTGAGCGTTCATCTTTGATCCGTACCCTTCTCGCCGTGGCCACAATTTGGTTCGGCAATCTGTTCTTGTTTGTCTCATTTGTTCTCTGTTGCTCTGTCTCATCAGTTGTATTCAATCACAGGCAACTGTAATTAGTACTTGTCGAGCCTGTGCCATTGCATTAGCTCTCCGCCTCGCTCATTCCATTCAGTAACAGCCTATAATTAGCACGATACGAAATCAAAGATTTGTGCGCACGCACGATTCTGTACATATGTAGCGCGAGCTTAAAATAATTCACTCACCCGTTACATTGCTGCGTAGAACGTCACTGAAAACAACCGCCGCTCCCGTGCGTCGCTCCGTATTGTCCCCCCTGTTGGCCGCGCGCTCTCTGCGTGTCGATGCGTTTCGTGAGGCGCTCGCTCCGCTATCCTCAATCCCGTCTTCCCGCGGTTCTCTCGCGGCGCAGGAGGCCTCGATTTTCGGTTTGGCCTCGGGGAGCGGGCTGGCGGCGGCGTCCCCGACGGCTCGGGCCTGCTCGACTACAGCCAGCACCTCGTCTACTACTACGACGACGGCAACGGGCCGCAGATCTTCACTGTGGAGGAGACGCTGCTCAAGGAGTACGTCAAGCGGCAGATGTAAGTCCTCGGCGCCCGTGACGACGCGCGCCCGTTTACTGTCGATGTTGTTTATCGTGTGACCGTGAGCAGCCGTGTCCGTGTGATACAGCTCCAGCCGGCTTGATGTCCACACTCACCACTCACGGCGGCACCTCTGACCCCTGTCCACCACGTCCTGTCGTCCACCAGAGAGTACTACTTCAGCGTGGAGAACCTGGAGAGGGACTTCTTCCTGCGCCGCAAGATGGACGAGGAGGGCTACCTGCCGGTGTCGCTCATCGCCAGCTTCCACCGCGTGCAGACGCTCACCACCGACGAGCACCTCATCATGGAGGTATGGGCCGGCTAGTGGGTGAGTGGGTGGCTGGCGGGCGGGCGGGCAGTGCCTGCACCTGCACGCATGTAGGGTTAAGACGTTAAGTGAAAGGGCAAAGAAGTGATTGGTTCGGCAGTCGGATGGGTAGATCCGTGAATGAATAGGTGAGTGAGCAATTGGGTGAGTGGGCATATTGGCAGGCAAGTAAGCAGATGTTTGTGGGCAAGTGGGTGGAGTGGCAGGTGGCCAAGTCAGTGGGACATCGAGTCCTGCTCATGCCACCACCGGCCTCTTGTTTCCCAGGCGCTGCGCGACAGCACGGAGGTGGAGGTGGTGAACATGAAGGTGCGGCGTCGCGACGACCCCTTGCGCTGGCCCATCCCCGGGCTGCCCCTCCTCTCATCGCCCACGGGCTCCGCCCCCATCACCGCCCCCATCAGCACCGACTTCACGCGGCTCCTCGACTGCCCCGAGTTCGTGCCGGGCGCCAGCAGCTGCAGCGTCAGCCCCCCTTCTTGTAAGCTGTGCCCATTGTCAAAAACTTCATCCATTTTGCGTGGGTGTGTGTGGCTGGGGCGTGGTGCTGGCCATCCACTCCCTCGTAGGTGCTCGCTCATAGCACTTGACCTTACAGTTTGTTAGGGCTCTACAGGAATCTTTGGTGCTAGCAAACCCACCCACTCATGTGCCGTGTCGGCCTTCAACAGGTGCTCGCTAATACCAGTTTCCCAAAAGTCTATGAACGCTATACAGGAGACCTTCGTCTTTGTGTCGTCTCGAAAAGCTCCTGTCTGATTAACACGTTGCTGTTAAAAAGAGAGTCCACGAAGTACCATTGAAGGTGACATCCAGTGTGATGCCGATTCCTCCGGTGAGTGATGGTTTTCCCTGCCGTGCATCCAGCAGGCTTGGCGGCGGCCTGTGCCAAGGCGTCCACTCCGACCGCGTCGGCAGCAACGGCGGCCGCAGCCCGCGATGCCGGGCCTGGGGGCGCAAGGAACGAAGAGGAGGAGGGCGAGGCGCGGCCCCTGACTCGCGCCCTCTCGGCCAGCATGCCTGAGCTCGACTCGGAGCAGTGGGTGGAGGTGAAGAAGCGACACCGCGCTCCGCCCGCCTCCAGACCGGCCAAGGTAACGTTAGCGCGTGTCCATGTCGGCCAGTTCGCATGCGGAGTAACGTCAGACGCAGGAGTTGACTGCAGAAGAAAATCCACACGTGTCGAGGGAAAAACGCTCAGGTTTTGCGCACATGGCTTAGGAAACGATTTGAGAGACTGCCACATATTAGCACCGTATTGTTACCCTGCAGGTGGTTTTCTTAATGCTCAATGAGGCCCTTCTCTGTTTGTCAGCCATCACAACAGTTGTAATGTTTTTGTGAAGCTTTCACATAGATCTGAGAGACGAGAGCATTTCCTTACTCATGCAAAACGGATCTGGCGACCGAACGCATCCGTGCCATGTCACGTTTCCCGTCGGCTTCCACAATTGTAGTCGCTGAAATCAATAACGTCTTCCGGTGCAGTCATTGGTGAGAACATAAACTCACCTGACTGGACAGTTGCCGAATTGTCAAAACCCAGATTAAAACCTCGGTCCCTCGGACTGGCATACATTTGTCCTCCCGAGTGAGCCCAGTAAAGGTAACGGCCTCGTCCGTGCGCGCAGGAGGAAACCCCGAAAGCGGCGGCGGCTGGGGGGGTGCCGGCGGCAGCTGCGGCACCGGCGGAGGAGAAGGAGGAGCTCGACTTCATGTTCGACGAGGAGATGGAGGCAGCGGAGGCGGCTGCCGGCCGGCAGCACCGCTTCACGGCGTTCGGCGCGGGCGGCTCGGACGACAGCAGCGACTCGGAGTACGAGATGGACGACCGCGACGTCAACAAGCTTCTCATCGTGACGCAGACGCCGCCCTACATGCGGCGCCACCCTGGCGGGGACCGCACCGGCAACCACAGGTCGCGCGCCAAGTTCTCTTCCGAGCTCGTCAAGGTCATCAACGACGGCCTGTACTACTACGAGCAGGACCTGTGGCAGGAAGAGACCGACTACAGCATCATCAAGGTTCGTTTTTTTTTATCCTAGTATTATTAAACCCTTGTTGTGTTTTCCAGTCCATGAATATGCCAACACCGGGGTCTGAGAGAAACGGCATTTCGATCCTCTATATGTCCTGTACATATGGCAGAATTGACAATAAAGTTGAATGGACTAAGCCAGGCCAGAGGGAGGTCTCAAGATGCGTTTGTTACACGTGACGTGCATCTTGTCTCACTAATTGCGTGTGACTTCAGTGGCACGGCTCTACTTCTGCAGTGGCAAACAAGTTTGCACCTCCTGAGCCATGCGAGATTGGCTCGACACAGTCCGATTCACAAAAAAAGAGAGAATTGGACGCTCTAACAAAATCACTACTTCCCACACCCCAACATCGCCCCTTGTCCAAGCAGCAGGAAGTGGAGAACTTCAGGAAGCTGACTGTCATCACAAAGGAGCAGTTTGACAGCCTCTCCCCGGGTGTCACCATTGACCTGACGCCCGAGCCTTCGTCCGAAATCTCCTGCCCAGGTGAGCGAGCGTTTGCATCTGCCAAGTGGTCATCTCGGCATAGGCGACCACACTTGTAACTATCGTAGATTAAATCACAAACCACCTTTCGCCTGATCTTCACACTAGACAAGGTTCGTAGTTTTTTTTTCCCACGTTACATTTGAGCGATCGGTTGTTTGAGATTGAATTTCCGATCAGAGGGCTTTCAAGAATCCGTTCACCACCCTGTGATGCAACTCTTTCTGAAAGAACCAATCTTCTGACAATGGCTGTGTCTTTTATACGCCCTGCAAAGAGTTAGTTTCTTGTCACTTTCTCCAAAATGTTTAATTCTTCGTTGAAATTTAATGTGGTGTGTATTTAGTGACCGGGCTAAGACTGTTGCCTCGCCGCACTTGAGAATCGGGTTTAATTACGGCTGGATTTAAACCCAGAATCACCCCTAGCTCTATCAAAACTCTTGAAGCGTTGTTAGTGCCGAGAGAGGACTTACTGTAAAACCACCTGTATTTTTAGGATTGTCACCCTTTCATCTGATTTAAGTCATATTATTGTGCAGTGACCCAAGGGTGCTATTGACTCACCCATGCCCCTATCAATCATTATCCATTCTCTCTCCCATCGGCAGATAAATCACATGTGGACTCTTGGCTTTTATACCCAGGATCCTCGGCAGTGCCGGCTCGTTGCTCTAACCCCTGACCTACCGTGGCCACCACAGAGCCTCCGTCCTCAACCTTTGCCGTTTTGTGAATTCGGCAGTGGCCATAGGGGGCACGGACGAGTTGGCGAACCGGCTGTTCGGCTCCCCGGATCCGCCGATGTCGTGCCTGGCGCGCTCGCTGCCGGCGGCCATCCCCGAGGCAGCCATGTGCCCCCGCACGCCCCGCACGCCCCGGACGCCTCGCACGCCGCGCCTACGCGACCCCACACGCACCCCGCGCTTCTACCCCGTCATCAAGGAGGGCCGCGGCATCGACAACCAGGTACGCAGACGGCGCCCGTTCGTAGCGAGATCCCAGCCCGTTGAGACCACCCCCCCCCCGAGTCGGGTTAATACGTCTACACCTGCGTAAACAATCGAATGCGCGTGCCGCTTCAGAATTTTCATCCGGGGAGATTAAACGGATGTATGTGTAACGCAGGGCGTTAACTCGTTACTTCACAGGACAATGAGAAATCCTCAATGCCTTGCCGCCATGTCTTCATCTAGCGGTGGATTGATCACGACTGAGCGTTATTGTGACGATGATATTGATATTGAAAGCAACAGAAATTTGAAACGTGGTCTGGAAGTTCAAAGTCATTCTCAAATTTCGAGCATCAGCAGTTACGTGTGAGGTATTTACAGCCTATGGAAGGAGAGAAGGAATCTACAGGACCCTTCTGTAAATCTTCCTGGCAGTTGCATTGTGAGGATTTATGCCTCGGGCAATGCAGCTGCTCGTATAAACGCATGCATGCCATAAACGCCATCTCTAAAATTCACGAGCCTGGAACAATTTTACTCTTTATTGAGGAGCATTGCCCTGCCTATCCATCCATGCCCAAACCACAGACACGGCGCTCGGTAAGGACTTGACAAGCCCCTCATAAAACAATGTGTTGACTTTCTACTCAAGATACGAGAGCAGCATAAGCGGTGCACTGAGGTAGTGTGGTTGCTCATAATATGCCCAGAAACCATGGATTTTTCTCAGGTCATGCACCAGCGGTGACGTTTGGGAAACTGGGAATAATGTTAAACTGGCTGGAATGTGAACCTCTGTTTTTTTACAGATACACACACGTACCTAGACCGTGTCTCCTGCTGCCTGACACAGCTTTAGAACTTAACTTGATTGATGGAGGCCTCGTTTCCATTAGTGCGGATTGGTTAAGTGGGTGACCCAAGACCATTTCAGATGCCGCTCACCACTGGTGTTAGCCGTGGTCAGTCATGAACACTGGTCGCCAGGTTCCTAGCGCAGTGTGTTAACCACTGTGGCTCCACTGTCCCTCGTTACGAATGAACGCGCGTATCTACATGACAGCAGAAGGAATTCAATTCACCGTTGCTCGGCCATTTCACCCGACCTGGCGATGACGGTAAACTCATTACAGTGGCGCTTATTTGTCATCACAGACGCCGCGCAAGCAGAAGACGCGACACAGCAGCAACCCCCCGTTGGAGAGTCACGTGGGCTGGGTGTTGGACTCGCGTGAGCACCGGCCGCGCACCTCCTCCGTCAGGTGAACCCACCAGGCCAACCAAAGCATCTGAATTCCGCCATCGTCGTCAAGAGACGGAAACATCTAATAACGTCACCGATCGGCGCGTTATATTTGCACCATTCTTACAGCACGAGGCTATTGCGAAAGCACTGTGCTTCACAGATGGGTGCTGTCTGCCAGTAGGGAGCGATGTTGCTAAATTTTACCCAATTCAGTAATTTACAGGTCATTTATCAAGTCTCAGATTGAACACCTGGATACAGGACATACTCTTCTATATCTTCATTTTTGGGAGAATTATAACGTCCGCCGTAAAGCAGGCGTGGTTACCATTAACGCGCCGAGGCTCCAACCGCGAACCTCAGTGGAGCGAACGGCGGATGCCACGCCGGCCGACCACGTGACCGCGCGGCATTCGCAGGTGTGTTAAGAGAGGCGGCGCCGCCGCGTGCCCTTGTTGACAGCTCGAGCACGAGCTTCCAGTCGGAGGCGACGTCGGTGGCCGGGAGCTACGGCTGCACGCCGCAGTCGCTGCCCAAGTTCCAGCACCCGTCGCACCAGATGCTGAAGGAGAACGGCTTCACGCAGCAGGTCTACCACAAGTATCACCGCAAGTGTCTGAGCGGTGAGCCGAAAGAAATGGATTCTTCAACAGATTCTTCCAGCTTAAATAAAGACTGACTGAGTGGAGGGCCAGGACAGGTTCAGCTACAACTTGTCTCTGATGTTATTTATAAGCTGTTAATCAAACGCAGGTAGCTCTTATTGAGGGCCAGTGTGCTGACGTTTGCACCACCACGTGTCCTTATGCACGTACTCGCACAGAGTCGGTGCTCGTGATGTTAGTATTTTTAAACCTTTGTTGTTGTGTCCCAGTCCATGTATATGCCAACACCGGGGTCTGAAAGAAACGGCATTTCGATCCTCTATATGTCCTGTACATATGGCAGAATTGACAATTAAGTTGAATTGAATTAATGATCCCCGTCGTCTGTGCAGAGCGGAAGCGTCTCGGCGTGGGCCAGTCGCAGGAGATGAACACGCTGTTCCGCTTCTGGTCGTTCTTCCTGCGCGACCACTTCAACCGCCGCATGTACGACGAGTTCAAGCGGCTGGCGCTGGAGGACGGAGCCGAGGGATACCGGTGCGTGCCCGCCGGCGCTCATCGCGCACACCGTTACACGTGGCAATGGAAACCACCTGTTGAAGGTTTTTAGCCAGCACACGTTTCTGTGCTAAAGCAGGACCATCGCCACAAATGTCTAATAATTATCCAACATAAAATTAAAAATTATTTTTTTATGCAAAGGATGAACATGTCTCCTCCCACCAATCTCTATAAAACTTCCCCTGTAAGATGTGTGGAGCTATCACTTCAGCCTGATGCATTCACCTGTTGAGTAGCAATTAAACAGGTTTATTAGCATCAGTGGGGTACCCTGTACAATTTGGTTTGTCATTCCTGAACAACACTTGTTATTACGCCACCAAAGAGCTGGGTACTGTTGGGGCCGTAATTGCAGAATTTGTGTATATAATAGTTGTTGCCAATCATAATTGCTTTGCAAAGCTGTTCTTTCATGGCTCGATGCATTATTATGCATGGAGCCGTGAAAACCTACTTCATTACTTTGTCTGTAATCGTTTGACGTCATTGATACCACTGCCAGAAACTCTGCCATTCTTCACGATTTATGAAACAATTAGTCTTTTTAAGTTGCGTCTATCGAATTTTGTCAAATTATTAGTTTGTTTTGGGGTCTGAAATTTAATTTTGTTGATTGTGTCTACAAGGCCCCACCCCCTTCTAAGCACCCACCACTAACCCCTCCGGTACTGCCGCTTGCACTGCCCTTCCCTGCCTAGGTACGGGCTGGAGTGCCTCTTCAGGTTCTACAGCTACGGGCTGGAGAAAAGGTACAGACTCGACATCTTCAAGGACTTCCAGGAGGAGACCATCCGCGACTATGAAGCCGGTAAGTTGCAGCACTCGATTGCCTCGCGTGCGCGTGCGTGCGGGCGCGTGCGCGGGCGCGCGCGTGTGCGTGCGCGTGCGTAACAGTGGGGAGCCTTATTCTGCCTACTTTGTTCTCCACTTCGCAAACTTTCAATCGGATGGAATCTGCCAAATATTTCAACGTTGATAGTCTTAAAATGTATATTGAGGCTTTGCTGGGTAATACATTTGCGTTGTTGTTAGCACTGCATTGCTTGAACAGTTTCCCCCATACGGGAGCGTTGAATGATATCGGTGAGTCTTCACTTCATTATAAATGCGCCGGATGTTAAACTGTGAGCGCACACGTGTCCACTGGCCAGGTGAGCTGTACGGGCTGGAGAAGTTCTGGGCCTTCCTCAAGTATTCGCACCAGAAAAACACAGAGCTCGACCCCAAGCTGCAGGAGCACCTGAGCAAATTCAAGCGGCTTGAAGACTTCCGTGTGGACGTAAGTGTCGTCGCTTGCCGAGTGTGTGCGTGCTCGTTGTTTGAATAAAAAATAATAATTAATTTTTAGGATTGGCTTTCTATGTTTTTATGGACCTCTTAATGCCAAACTGTTTTGATTTCACGTTTTCATTTTGTTCAACTCTATACAAGTGTAATTGAGTGGGAGCTGGAGCACAGGAGGAGAGTTGAATGGTTGTGTATTGGTTTCATAAAGTACTTGAATAATCGATTCCACATTTGTGTGTATTTGTGCGTATATACACATGTGTGTGCTAACAAGAGTGGCATTTGAATTAATCCTGTGCCTCCTCTTTGTCAACTTCGAATAACTGGTGCAGTGCATTAACATGATCACTGGCAAGGCAAAAGGGATCTGGACATGGTTCTAGCCACATCAGCTACCTAGTATTCCTTGTCAACTACCTAGTATTCCTTCCTGTATCACAGGAATCCTGCTTCCAGACCTTGCAAACTCACTGGGTGTTTTCTGTTCTAAAAATAAACCTCTATCTCTGTCTTAACAGCGCTTGTTTCAACAGTCTGGTTAAAGCCATGCGGGGGATCTTTGTCTCTGTGTTTACGCACATGTGTAGCCTCCAATGGGTGACCACCATGGCCAGGAAGTCGGTCGCCGCAGGCGCCACACCTCAACCTCTTCGTCCTCCTCGCATCACGGCGGCCGGTCGGGCAGCCGGCAGGAGCAGAGGGATGCTGTGAAGGGGGCGGCAGGTCATGGGTCACAGGTCAAAACTCAACAACCACCACAGCCGCAGCAACAGCACGATGGAGTGGTGAGCAGCAGCATGGCGGTGCCAACAAAAGTGCCGCAGCGAAAGTGAGCGTTGAAACAGCCGTTTAGGCTTCCACTCAAGCACCACTTCACACAAAGCTTTTCATCGTAGGGAAAAAAAAGACTTGTTTAGTTACAAATCAACCGACGCAACGCCTGCTCTGGTGTTTCAAAACGACAGTCATGTTTTCTGCACTCGATCTCACGCAAACCGGTCACAAGAAGTTTGGGGAAAACAAACTCTTAAGTTTTATGAAACTATTAATTGCGCAGCGAATGCAAATGGCACGATCGTTAAACCGAACGTCACACCTTTGGATGTGCCTCGTAGGCAGCTTTAGAATGCTGTATTGCCAGGCTGTAGCCAATCACATGTGAAGACACAGCCGCTTGGAGGCATACTACAGCCAATCACATGAGTCGGAAAAAAATATTTGATTCTCCGTGTAACGACGCGGCTGCGTTGAACTGCACGTGGCTGTGAATACTTGCATGTGATTGGCTGCATATTCTCTCTCGAGGAATATTGATCTCGGTTGCGTAGTTTAGAATGATGTAAATATGCGGCAAACTCCATCAAATGCCTTGGCAGACAAGAGTACAATTTTAATGAGCGATTTGAAGACTTGGGAGAGTTTGGTAACAGTTTCTGCTTGTCCCGTTTGCCTGGTTCCTAGAGTAGTATAGTTTTATGCAACACAGCAACGCTGAAATAAGACTGAACACATTGTTTTACTTCTGAGAAGGATCAATTTTAAATACCTTATATATACATATATATACCCCCCAAAGCATCAGTTAAGGTAATCGTAACTGATAGGAGTTGCTTTTCATTTTATTACTCCTTCAGAAGTAGTTTAGAGGTTTTTGCAGCAAATTCGCCTTATATTAACTTTCACGATGATGTATGGGATGAGGTGGCCCCCACAAAGGGCACTCTGATCAATCAATCCACACCCAATCTCCCCACCTCATCTGCAGCATCAAGTTCTTGTTTTCCGGGGGTCTTAGGGGGGATTTCTCGGTAACAAAAACACATCAGGAGGCAGCATGTTCCTGCATCCATGAATTCCGTGGAAGTATTACCAGTCGCACAGCACTTGCAGGAGCTTGTGCAGCACCCTCAGCGCTCTGCTCACCTCACTTGCGCTCATCCACCAGTGTCTGTCAGGTGTGTCCAGTTTTTATAAACATGCGTCCCGTCCTAATAGCATTGTTCTCGTTGTGCTGTTATGGAGGACAGTCATTTTCAAGGTTGAATATAAAAAATCTTTGACAGATAAGCGAGAGAAAGCCCTGTGTATAATGGCTAAGAAATGGTTCGGAGGTCGTTCGCAATAGAATGAATGGTGTTTGACGCTAATCTCTTATCATCCTGCAGAGCACACTGGTTAAATAAACGCTTAGTTGGCTCAATTTGCTGTTGCCAAAATAACTAAAGCAAGTTATGGATTTGTAAAGTCTTATTCTCTTAGCTTTCCAGGTTTTACGTTATTTTTCGGGTTAGCCCCAAAGATTATTAGCGCCAGCGCACAATTTGGCTACCATTGTTGGATAGCTATTTAATTAGATGGCCCTAACAGTGATGCTTTGTCTAGGAAAAAAAGCAGTTTAATTTCTTGTGGTGTGTTGTGCTTGATGGTCAGCTGTAGTTTTAAATAGCATCAAATATTTAAACTTTTTCTAATTACTGTTTGGCTCCGAGGGGAAGATGAATATACACGTTAGAAAGGGCTCATGAAACAGAAATGCAAGCATGATAGTGGTGGTGCGGTTCGTTCATCCCAACACTTGCACTATGGTGACATTTCAACGCTATGTTTTTGTTTCGGCGGTGGGAGGCGGCGACGGACTGACAGGGCCGTGCGATCCCGTGGCTTCTGCAAATTGAGAAGGGGAAATATAAAAGCGATCGCGTCGAGTTGCCTTCAATCCGAGTGGTGCTGTGCGTCATTCCCGTTTACACTCGCGCCACCGACCGCCGTCGTTCGAGGCAGCAGGGGGCCCCCTGTTAATTCACAACTGCGAATTAAACCCCCACGTTTGCTGCTTTCCCCTGCATTGCTTTCTGCGTCGAGGGCTTTTGCGTCCCAGTTGCTTAGGGTTAAATTAAATGCAGCGGAGCATGCGCACAAGCGATCGCGAAACTTCTCTTTCTCCCCTATTGCAAGCGTGGAAGTCGCTCTGTGTGATCTGTTGGCCTTGCTCAGACCTAGTTCAATCGCGTTGCGGTAAATTAAATCACGGACGAGTGTATTTTTGTTTTCTTGTTAAATATGAGTAGTACCAGACTGGCAAGACAGTTAATCTGCATCAACAGTGCCTTTTATTCATCCTAATTGTTTTGCTGCTTGCAGCAGCACGCTGGACCGTTTTGACGCGATCGTTTTTTCGGTGGGGCATTTGATCTCCAAGGCCCACACATGTGTAGCTCTGGCAGCATTGAGCACGGTACACGGTTTGGCGCGCCTGAGCACCGCCGCTGTGTTAGCCGGACAAAACCTGGGTGTCGCTAAATAACAGCTGACGTATATAAAACATTGCAGGTTTATTGGTTTAGCACAGCTTGGTGCGGGAAGAAAAATAATAAACTTGCGAAAATATTTTTTAGCAACCGTTTAACTTGGTAGCATGTAGTGTGGTTATTCGTTTCATTAGCTGCTCGAAACAGACATCAAACTTCTGGTGGGATTGCCACTCACTTTTATGTTGCCGTTCGGTGCTCTCAAGTGACTGTACTGTGCTCAGAAGTGCAGGAAGGGTGGCTTTTGGATTTTATCTGACAATGCCTCTGTGCCGGACTTGGAACTGTCATTTGGTCCACCGACGAAGCAACTTGGCTACGCTTGGTACAAATTTTTTTTAAACCTCCGTTCATTATTTGTAACGGAAACATTTTATTGTAATTGTACATTCTCCAAAAAATACAAAAAATATATATGTACTGTAATTGATTAGCGTTTTATCAATAATGCTTTTTGACAATGTTGTATTATGTTAAGTCATACAAGTAACCTTTAACTCGGCTTTTGCATGATTGTGTATGATTAAATCGAAAAAAGATAGCCTGTTTATATATTATGTATAATGTTTTAACAAGGGAGCGGGGGGGGGGGGATTTGGCTGAAAAGTGTTTTTAATGTCGTGCATCTGTGATGAGTGATGACATTAACTAGATCTGGTCATTAAAGATGCCCGCGCAGGGTGTCCCGCACAACAACCAATCTGACGGTCAGAAGTTCTTAGTGCTCGTGCATTTAGAGGACAAATGTATGCCCCTTGACACGACACTCATCCAGTGCTGAGTTTAATCCCAGGTTGCCTGCTGAAAATCAACCAAATTCTTAGTTGGCCCCACTCTAGCAGTCATCGGTTTTTGCACAAATGTTCTGTTGAACGAACTTTTTTTTTGAAATTCAATTCAGTTTGACGCCCCCTCTGAACATTTGAAAGAGGCCAATATGTTTGACTGCACAGCAGTTTAATGTAGTTTCGATCTGAAATATAATATGCTCCACTATGCGCCCTAGACATATCTCACGTATATTTACAAAGGCACATTTGTCCATCTGTCATACTCTGAATCTCCCAAATATCACTTTGTGCGGCACGACATGTTTTCAAAACCGCCGTCCTTGTTCAGCGCTTAACATCACTTCATTGCTTGTTGATTTAAAGTTCAAGTTTTTGTTTCATGCACCCGTTGCCCTGTCTTCCACATCCTACCAAAGACCCAAATCTTTTCTTCACACAGGTGTCCACCGTTACTTACATTTGGTCAACTCTTCGCAGTGCGTTTTCATTTAATTAGTCCGGTTGAAGTGTTCTATTAACCGTTAATTTTGGAGTTGAATTCGCAGGATAATTATCAAAACATTGATGGTAATACCGTGTTGATGTTGCCCAATCCGAGGTGTTGCCCCAGACAGGGTGATACGGTCTCTAAATGGGAACTATAGTATGTGGTTATACGCAATGTATGATGTGATCGCCGGTATCGTCCAGCACTGGTGGGGTCAAGGCTGGAATCAGTTTGCGGTTTGATTTCCTGCACAGGTTCCCTGCTTGACGCCGAGTGTGATGCGCTCCACTTGAATTTACCGCATCGTTCGGTCGGAGGATTTAAATGGTGTATGCCCACGTTAATGCCAATTGCCTGATAATGTTCGAGTCCTGGAAACGTAATATGCGCCTCAACTAGAAACCTCCCATCTCTTTGCTCCCCCTCCATAGCCTCCCCATCCCTTCTCAAATGCAAAGTGGTGCGCTACACTCGATGTGGCTGAACAGTGTTTGTGAGAACTACCATTTCATTTAGAGGAGGGTGTGGGGAGGGTGCTTTGTAAAACAAAAAGCGTGCATGTCTTTCCACCACAGCCTCCACTAGAACTCACACTGGCAGCTTTCATCACAATGCGGAGAATGATCCAGTCTTCAACGCCTTTTTCAAACACTTCAGCGGGGGGGGGAAAAACGTGTTTTCATACAACAGCTTTTTTAGCATCGATTTGTGCAGAGCTGTGTGTCCTCGGGTTAACCCTTTAATTTATCCAAACCACAGCCTCTCGGAACTAACCAATCACCAACAGTGCCCTTTACGTAGGTTACAGTGCAGGCATCTACCCCCACTGGCTGGTGTCTGCGGAGAGGGTATATGTTAGAAAGGTGAAGCTTTCATGTCCGCTTGGGTTCACTCAGTTGCAACAGTGCTTCCAATAGATGTTATTATTTGGCTGTTGCAAACATAAAACTGGCAAAAGAACATTTCATAAGAAAAGGTTTTGCATTGATTTTTTGTTGTTTACTACTGCCATGCATTTTAAATATTAAATTAATTTCTGCCGTTTACTCATCTCTGTAAAGCGATGCTTTTATTTTTCTGGATTGCTGAGTGCTTTCTCTTTGGGATAAATGGTTTCTCTTATGGAAATGTCACCTTTTTAAATGTGTAATATTCACAATTGTCTGTTCGTATTTCCATGTTTAGCCCGGCTCGCATAGGTGTGTTCATGTTCAGTAGCTGTTAAGTGATTTTTTTTGGTAATTGTTTATATCCTTTTAAATGAGCATACAAAAAAAACAATAAAAACAGAAACTCAGCGTGAACGTTTGATTTTCTTGCCCTTGTTAAAGGTTAATAAGGCTATATGGTGTCGCTTAAATATCACAGCGCCTTGCATCACATGTAAACGTACAATGTCAATGCTGTCCTGGAGTGTAGTGAGGGGAATATTACGCTGAACACCTTTGCAACGTAAGCCGTTCTAATTTTGTTCATTGCCAACATTTCATTACACGAACAAAAACCCACTTCAGTTACAAGTGTGCAGTATACTGATGCAGCTCTTAATCATTGGTGATGCTGTGACACGACAATATATGTTTATTATTATAGCAGAAAAATACCCTGTTGGTGAAACATGGGAGTGCTTGTGCATGCATTAGCCAAACATTGTATCCCTACACATTTCACGGACTCCTGTTATGCCACAGCACGCACTGCACGCTCAGACTTGATTGCAGCTAGCAAGGGCCCATTGAGCCGAACAGCTTATTGTATCACCAAAGGTCAAGTATGTCGCCAGTGGGGCAGTTATAGGCCATCGCATGGTGGGAATGTGCCAACCAATAATAACATCGTAGAAGTGATGTCGGGATTATGTGTGGTCCGTCCCCACGCGCTGCTGTTAAAGCTGTGGGTCTCTGCTTCCCCCCCCACGGCTGAGTGTTATTGTGGTGCAGTCCGTTCCGTTATTTGAGGTCAGCCTCCACGTTCGTGTTCCAGTCACGCTCGGCGATCGCTGGAGTCAGAATCAGAGACCAACCAACGCAGCAATGTCGGGTACGTACGTTTGTGTGAGTGGGGGAGATCGTTGGGCTCGTCCGTAACATTCTGCAGCATTGTCACGGTATCCTTTACTCTTACAAAGCTCCGTGCCGGCCTTAGTGAAGGTGGCTATGGAGCGCTAAGTCGTGTGTCGCACCTACACTTCTGCTGGTGATTCGACAGTCCAACACGAGCCAAGGTCTCCCCTGAAAGCGACGTATCCTCGGGCTCCTACATGGTTTATTAGTCGGTTCCCACCTGTTGTTTTTTTTCTCCAGAATTCTCCTTTTTGAGGCAGTTATCGTGGAATGTTGGTACGTTTTCCTGGAACAAGTCATTCAAAGTATGGGTTTTTATCAGCTACACATACGTATTGTCCTCTCAGGATTATTCTGTTTACGACCCCAGGGTATGTTCCGGTTTGTTGTTCCTCCGAGGTGGCAACCCTGTTAATTAGACAAGAACAGCCCTTTTGTCAATCCACTGCTGGATGAGGGCCTACACATTTGCGCGTGGCTGGTCAATGCGAGTTGGTTTAAGGCAGAAAGCATAGATGTGGGAGCGTATAATCACAACTGGATTTGGCTGCACTACCATCTGCTGACCACCAATTCAGTTTACATTCATTTTGATTTATTACACTGGTAATCACCGTTTAGCCAATTACATGTTGTGTCAGGAATCCGGTAAAGAGCTTGCACGTTCACTGGGTATTTTTCTGCCGTAATAATACACATCTGTCTATCTAAGAGAGATCCGTGATGCGTGGACACAGCAACATCAAAACAAAAACCATTGCAGGGAAAAAAGTAATGACCACCGTGGAGTGTCCCCAAATCATTCATAGCTGCCAACACAGAACCACCGTACGGTACTCCTGCTGGGATGGGCGTGCTGTTAACGTGTAGGAGCTGAGGAAACTGGTCTCACCGACACTGGGAGAGGATTCCCAGACGCATTTGGATTGTGGGTCATAACCAAAGTTAGCTATAAGAGCAGAACAGCTCGAAAGGGGGTTGCAGTGACCCCGGACTTCACGTTCTGCTCAGCAGCAGCAGCAACAACAACCAGTGACACCAGAACCTCAGCGAGAAAGAGTGGAATTCTTCCGCCATGTAAATCTTCTGCTGGAATGTCAGTGGGTGAAACGTGCGAGGTAGATAGCCATATGGAGTGAGGGGTTGTCAGCAATTCGCGTGTTTGTTGTGTCGCAGGAATCCTGTAAAGGGTTTGCGAGCTCCCTGGGTAATAATAAACATCTATCTAACCCTAAAGTCGAGTCAACAAAAGGCTACAAATAAGAGGTGGCAGGAAAAGTTATATGCAGGTGCAAGTAAGCTCGGTGTGTTAGTCTCACAGATAAACAAGTAAGTTCTGTGTTTTAGTCTAACAGTGAGATAAACACATGCGAATCGAAAAAGACAGTGCAAACATCGTAGCAAGAGGCGCAATAAGAAAAAACGTTAGGTGCAACTCCAAATAAGCTGTGTTTTTGACACGAGAAAAAAAAATCCACACAGAATGCGACCGGGCCAGGGATGGAACCCAGGTATTTTTTGCTTTGATGCTATCCCAATGCATTATTACACCCATAGTGCTTCCACACCACTGCACCACTATAAACATGCATTTTGTAAGCTGTATTACTGCTGGGGACTTGCTCAGAGCGCAATAACTGACGTAATCTCTAAATCTTTGTCACGAGGAGGCATGGAGTTTGCTGCCTGCACGTACTTTAATCCAATTGACAGAAGGAACCCATTGAGCCAGAACTAAAGCTCATTGTTCGGGGGGGAGGGGAGGGTGTTGTCGATTTTCCACATTGCAGCACTTATTCTGTTAAATTAACTGTGCAGCCCTGCAGTCACTAGCTCACAGCACTGCTGGAGGAAGATAGGTTCATTAAGCCCGCGCGCCCAACGGGGGCGCGCGGGCTGCCGCTACCTGTGTTTTACGTATTTATTTAGCTTTAATTTATTTTACATTTGTCACTTTTCATCTGTTTCTTTTCTCTTTGGTTGGTGGTTTGTTTCTGTGTAACTTTGGTGTTTGTTTTGTTGTCTGCCATGCTCTT
>JAZEWU010000016.1:8001113-8012605 GCA_036362915.1 Geotria australis
ATTAATAACACAACTTGTACTCAAACCTAACTATGTCAAATTGTTCCTGTTTTCCATCAGTTGTAATAACACAACTTGTACTCAAACCTAACTATGTCAAATTGTTCCTGTTTTCCATCAGTTGTAATAACACAACTTGTACTCGAACCCAACAGGCGTCCAGTGTTCTTGTTTTCCTACAGTCGTACTGATAACATTTCCCTGTGATGTGACACCTGCCGCCACAACACAGGCCAGAACGAGCAACAAATGAGCAATCAAAACTCTACCAAGGTAGCACCAAGTACTGAGCTGGACTACCCATCCCAGATCTTGGATTACATTGAAAGCTACAGAAAGTCAAAGGTAAAGCAAGTGACGTATATGAATATGCAAGTCCACAACCTTCAACTGTTACCTCTTAACACCACCATGTCACCAGATGCTATCATGTAAATCAGACAAAACCATCCACTAAGTTTTAAAATGATTTTTTTTGTTAAAATAAGTGTTATCTATTGCGTAAAAACGTTGACGTGTCTTAAAAAAACAAACCCCGTTTCCGCAGCATGAACATGTATGTATACGTTGCTCCTTGTCTGCATGATAAATACCCAGGTAATGTTCACGGCATGCGAGCTGGGCATCTTCGACTTCTTGGAGAGCGCTGAGGGCCGGGCGGGAGCCACGGCAGACGTGGTGGCGAGCGCGGTGGATGGCGCCAGTGCCGCCAGCGTGGATGGCCTGGGCCGGCTGCTAGATGCGTGCGTTGGCATGGGACTGCTGCTCATCAGCTACCGCGGGGACCAAGGTAATTTCCGTTCCATCGTCGCGCAAACTAGGGATCCACAATCTAACTCTTTATGTTTTGCATTCACACGGTGCTTGCTTAAATGCCTCGTAAAATCAAAGCACCTTATATTACATCTCGTCTCAAACATTCGAGTGCCGAATGGCGGCTGTCCAACTTCGGCACAAGGTGATTCAGCATCGGCCTGCAAGTGGGCATTAGTCTGCCAAGTCTTCTTCTTCTTTGCGATTCTTCGAAGCACGATGGTCAGCCTCTGGACATCGTTGTCTTTCATCGCTCCTGCCAAGTAAGGAGCGATGATTCCTATATGTATTCTGTCGCTGCTGTATGTGTGCGACTTGAATCCCTGCCCTGTGACCCCTGTTAGGGTTGCTGCCTGTGCGGGGATATCCTGTTTTTGAGGTAGCTGTCCCGGGAAATCTGTATACCTTCCCAGAACATTAAAAGTCCCAATTTTCATCAGTTATTTGTTCCTTAGAGGTGGCAGTCATAACCATTGTGCGCGCATGTGTCTCTGGCAGCCGTGTACAGCAACACGGAGCAGGCGAGTGCCTTCCTGTGCCACCACAGCCCCAAGTCGATGCACGGAATCATCATGTACAACTCGACCAACATCTACCCATTGTGGCACCACCTCACCTCTGCAGTCTTGTGAGCTCCGCTGTGGGCACAAGGGCACCGAGGCATACAGAGAATGCAAACATGGCGATACTGGACTCTTTCAAACTACTTTTTCTTACTTCTGTCGGATGGCTGGGTGTGTTATTTAATTGATGGTTCTTTTGTGCGGTGTGTTTTTGTTTCCTTTTTTGTGCTTGTGCACGACTGTTAATGATGCAGTATCAGAATATAATTTTACGATAATAATTTGTTTCTGCCAATTAACAAAAACCCTTTTACTTAACCAATGAGTTGAGAAACATATCTGCGTGCTAAAGTTTTTAAACGCAATCCAAAACATTTGCATGATGGAGATTCGACTTGTAAGGATTCATCAATTACAGTCGATGAGTACGGTAATGATATGAGCCTTGAATCGTGCACCCAAGATTCAATTATTTATGCACAATTCTAATTATATGCAAATTATAGATTTAGTATAATGGAGATGCAAAGCACAAATGAAATAAATACATTTTTAAAGATAGTAAAAATGTATATTTTTTTACATTATTGTTCGATGGAATGTCCCTGAATCATGATGATGATGATGATGCAGATGATGACAATGATTGTGACTGCATTATCAGGGAAGGACAAAACCAGTTTGAGAGGACCTTTGGGGTCTCTAACGCTAACCTGTTTGGGGCACTGTACAGGTGAGTACATTAGCGGCACATTCTAACGTTTATCAACATACATTTGACTGCACACCCTTGCTTTGCTTTAAGATTACCATAGCATTACAAAAAAATGCTTAATCCATCTTCTGCCACACAGGTCGGACGATGAAATGCTGCAGTTCATGAATCTTATGAACGCCATCTGGGCCATTGACGGCCATGCAGTCCTCACTGCATTTGACCTCTCACCCTTCAAGGACGTGTACGACCTCGGAGGTTACCACGGGGTCGCACTGCAGTCGCACTTTTTTCAAGCACTATCCTTCTTACTGGGCATGCCGCACCGTCTTTTAGGTTGATATTTGGAGACGGGGTTGGTGGATTTTGCAATGATGGAGGTTGATGGGGCCATTGCATGTAGCATCTGCACCTACGCCTGGGTATGCTCACCAGCTGGGAATCCCTCAGGAGTTTTAGTTCCCCTTGCCAGGTGTATACAGAGGACACCTGGACTATCATTGTATAATATCGTTAGGAACTTGGAAGTGTTTGGCAGGAAAGTGCTTTAGATGCGATTATGAAGAGGAGGTTGCAATGTGTATAGGGTAGAGGAGGATGGGGTAACTGGTGTATCCTGCCCAAACATACTTACTGTTCTTAACAGTCAATGTCGATGGACTCTCAGCTAGTTAAAGGACATTATGAAGTCTGGCTTACGGTTAGTAGTTGATTAGAAATACCTGTCATGAACAGAGACGGCGGCACGGTGGCGCGGTGAGTAGCACTGCCGCCTCACAGCAAGAAGGGACCAGGTTCGAATCCCGGCTCGGGTGCCTTTCTGTGTAGAGTTTGCATGTTCTCCCCGTGTCTGCGTGGGTTTTCGCCGGGCACTCCGGTTTCCTCCCACAGTCCAAAGACATGCTGTCGCATAGGTTAATTGGCCTGCTGACTAAATTGCCCCCCAGTGCCCTGTGATGGGTTGGCGTCCTATCATGGGTATAGCCCTGCCTTTCGCCCTGTGTCTGCCGGGATACGCTCCGGCTCATCGCAACCCTGTGCAGGATTAAGCGGTTTTGGGTGATGATGCTGTCACGAAGAGAGCGTGAGCCCTGCGTATTCCATCCCAACCGATGGCGTTGGGCCGTGCTGTTGCGTGCAGGGTGCACGGGGGCCCTGGCACAGCAGCTCGCGGAGATCCACCCCGACTCGCGCATCACCATCTTCGACCTGCCACACGTGGTGGAGATGGCGCGGAAACACTTCGTCACATCCGGCACCGTGAAGCTGCAAGGAGGTGGGTCCTCGCAAGCCGTCGTGAAACTCAACCCAAACTGCCTGCAAGGCTGCAGTCCCATGTGATTCTCACCAGTACAAGCGGTTTACAATATGGGTGGCAACGACGCTAAATTGCTGGTTAGGATCAGTGATAAGGCAAGCAGCTTTATTGTGTCACTCCGTAAAACATCGCTACATCGTGCTTGGGTTCCGGGATGTGGCTGTGCGTTACAACATTGGGTCAATTTATTTTCTTCCAGGTGATTTCTTCAAAGATAAACTCCCGCAGGGTGACCTGTACATCTTGGCACGGATCCTGCACGACTGGCCCGAGAAGCAGTGCCTGCAGCTGCTGGGCAGCATCTACTCCAGCTGCCAGCCGGGTACGAACTCCACTCTGTGATTTCAGGGTAGCATGATCCTATTTCGCCGGGCACTCCGGTTTCCTCCCACAGTCCAAAGACATACCACTCCATAGGTTAATTGACCTGCCGACTAAAATTGTCCCCGGTGCCCTGTGATGGACTGGCGTCCCTGTATCAAATATCAGGACCACCAACTTGTTGTGGAGACCTGTGAGAAAATGCCAGATGAAGCCTCCAATGAGGCCCCCTGGCCCTTTTCTAATGCCTCAAACTATCTAATCTTACCGCCACCCGGCTCCCTCTGCGGCCCTTTTAATGACATCCTTGGGTGGGAGATGGTAGCCTTCTAGCGGCCCACCTATTTGGTGTGTTTGAGTTATTCTAAACACAACTTATACCGCCACCCGGGTGAAATGGACGATGTTAATTTGAAAACAGATATGCTCAGTAGATGTTAATGTCAAGCTCTTGGCATGAGTAGAATAAAATTACGTTTCAATTGCACTATTGCAGCCAGCTGACATTTAAAGTTTCATCCTTTCCAGGCTACTCGTGAAAACGCTGATATTTTCCTCAGGGAACCATCCCACACGCGATGATGATGATGGTTTTGGCTTGCCGTCTCCTCCATGGAGCTGTCCACACACGACACTAGAGGGCGCTACACCTCATAATGTTGTCATGGAGACCCACTTTTGCAACTCTCGCCCACTTAGGGCCCATCCTGAGCCAGGCCAATTAAGTGAAGAGAAAATCGTTAATGGGGGTTGTTGTACAGGGATTGATGAGTGGGCTGAGGCCACCAACTCACTCCACTTTAGAGCCAATGCCTCAGCAACCTTTGCGCCGGCACCATAATTTTACAACTGGGGGGCTAACTTACTCTGGGTGCAAACGAGTCAGCAGCCAGGGGTGAGGAGGTGGGCCAGAGGCAATGTCACCGACGTACGTGACGAAACAATTTGAACAATGTGCATGGAGGTGCTGTAGAGGAGGGGTATACAACACGAGGCAACTTAATTAAGTCACACGTGAAAGATGTTGGTTCGAATTCCAGGCTCGGACTACAATGTACTTTTATTTACCCAGACTCACATAACTTACGTACTTATGTGGGTTTACACGGCTCAGTGCAGGAGAATTGCTTTCCAAAGCTGTTCTTTCGGGGGGAGAGCCGTGTTGAGCGCTACCCCTGTCGCCTTCGTTGAAGGCTACATTTATTTCTGAAACAGTTGTTTTGCTTGCGGTATAGTTTCATGTTTTCATAACATTTGTGTGAACAAAACGTTGTCCTAACCAAAGTAATGTGTTATCCGGTGCCGGACAGGAGGTGGACTGCTCGTGGTGGAGTGCCTGCTGGATGAAGACCGGCACGGGCCCATCACGGTGCAGCTCTACTCGCTCAACATGCTGGTGCAGACCGAGGGCCGCGAGCGCTTCCCCTCCGAGTACAAGGCCATGCTCACCGGCGTGGGCTTCCGTGACGTGCGCGTGTTCAACACGGGAAAGATCTACAACGCCATCCTCGCGCTCAAATAAGGAGCTCTATGGCGTCATCTGTGTGCCCGTGCGAGGGGCTCGACAGCATCGTCTTAACGGTGGGGGTTGTCATGTACTCAAGAGTGCTGGATTGGAAAGTGTTGTATTGGAAAGTGTTAGATTGGAATTAGTGAAGATGGCGAGTGTGGGTACGTGGCTTCATGCACACACGCGCGCATACGTAGGTTTCCAAAGGGACTTGGCCTTCGTGAAGACCGTTGAGACGTCGTGATGTTGTGAAAGTAGCTGTGAAGGGACCTCCATCCATAAATGTTTGACAACCAGGGGTTTAAAGGAAAGCACAACTCAAATTACACAAGAGTTGTGTGTCATAGATATTAGAGGCGTACCAATTGACCAATCGAATTATTACTATTGATTCTTTGGCATTACTATTGATGTGAAGTCAACAAATGTGTAACCATATCGAAAGGTAGACATGGCAAAGAGATGGCACAATTCCTCAAGAGGGCTCTCTCTCTGGTCCCCACTCCTTATTCCCAACAACGATCCTGCAACTCGCACCAGGGCAAATAACCCAAGTCAGTAAAGGCGAGTTTTCAGTTAGGGGACGATGTCGGCTGTGGAAAATTGAGCCTGCTCGCACACCATTGTTTTGTTGTAATGTTAACCGATTGTTTCATGTACAGACATTATTATAAAAGTGCAATAATACGATTATTTCATAAAAGCCAGTGGTGGTTGCCCGAGGGATATAAAATAACAGCACAAATCTCTCTGAAATCTCTCGGACTGTATGTGCCAACTCAAAATCCCAAAGGTGGTACTCAAAATAATTTTCCTTCCACTCTACATTGGTTCAGATTCCCTCACAATTCTTATTCGGATAATCGCGTGAAAAAGAATCGGAACACGTGTAAGAAGCGATGTTTAAAATACATGTCTATGGTTTAAGAGATTTACATTGCCCCTGCAGACACAATCACCTTAATGTAAAAACATATTCCTGAATTGTGCCAATTCAATGGCATGCCAGAGAAGGGTGGTAAATCGTTAGAAAATGTATTACATTGGTTACAGAATCATTGGAAGTCTCTTTACTCATTAAAATGCCTTTGTACAATGGGAGAGAGTGTATATTTGCCCAGAGACAGTCAGTGCTACTGCTGCTAATAGGAATATACTAACCCTTGACTCGAACCTTCTATCACTTTTGGAAAACAATGAAGTTAGATTACGCACACATACAGTATATAGTGTCATATACAGTATGCAGATTATTTATTTTTTATAACATCTGGCCGTTTGTGTGGTATACATCACCTCCTGAGCCAAATTAGGAAAACACCTTAAAGCGGTATAATGTATATCCCTCCACCAACTTCATAATGCACTGTGTGGTTGTGGTTGATTTATACTCAAACTATATTTGGTCATGCCCCTGCATTGGCAGTGGTGCACAAGCACATTAAGAAAAAACCTCATCACATTCGTCATTAAGACTGTCTTAACGGAAAATATACAACAATTGACATTTAGGGCAGTGGCCCTCCTCCATGGTACGGCACACAAAATGAATCGGTGCGATCTACATTATGTTGTTAAAAATTAGGAGTGCGAATCAGAGAGAACCGTCTTGAGGAATTGTGCATAGATAAAATGTGCAATGAAAATCTAGGGTTATTGCCAGAAACGTCGGCAGTTATTTATTTTTCCTTTAAGACAATGTTACTGACGAACGTGTTTAGTTTTACGATTGATTACTTGTATGGTCCCATTTGCCCAGAATTTTATTGTGCATCGTAAATCTGTCATGCTTACATAAACAAACCATAGAATGTGTCTGCATTCACACTGGGAAGGGTTTTTTCCATACATGAGTAGCTAGGAAATATTATTTTTTACATTTAATTCATTTTCATCTAGTTTTGTTAACACAGCAGCAAATACGAATACGAAGATCCCCCGTATAGCCTTAACAAACTGTAGGGTCAAGTGGCGTTAGCAAGTAGCACCTATGAAGGTCAACACGGCACACGAGGAGGTCGGTGACCAGCAGCACTCCCGGCCGCCTTTGTCTCCCTAGTGGGAATGTTTACACACCGCACTAGGTACTCATTTGAGGCTGAATCGATATAGGGAAGGCCCAGGACCGGTTCAGAAAATCGTCAATGGTGTTGGCCGTAAGCGGGATTCGAACTCAGGTTTGTAGCCCAGCGCGCTAACCGCTGAGCACATGCACCAGCATCGTGAGTAAATCCAAACCCACACAAAGTGTAGGGAAAGTGATTCTGGGTTCCACCCTTGGGGTTTTTAGTCGGTACAGGCCAATGTTGAACGGCAGTCATAGAGATTGCTGCGGGGTCATTTGACATCCCCCTGCTATCGCTGTCTTTTATGAATCTATCTCATTCCTGTACCTCTGTAATGGTGTCTGTATTTGAAGCAATTGGTTTATATTACAGTGAAACGTACCGGTTTATGAGCAGCCACCAATTTGCCATGGCCGAAATTGTTCCCCAACTGAAGGGCTGTCTTTTATGACTGGGGTCATTTGCTGTGGCAGGGGAACAATAGGTGCGAGTTACAGGAACGTTGTTGGGAATTAGGAGTGTGGGTCAGAGAGAGAGAGCCCTCTTGAGGCATTGTGCTGTCTCGTGATGTTTACCTATTGATTTGGTTACACTTTTATTGATTTTGCTTTTTACAGAATGCTATGGAAACCTTGCCTTCGATCACTCTGGCTATATTCCAGCACCTCGTGAGTGAGCACTAACACTGTTTTTAATTAATCCCTTGCCTATTATAGAATGCAACCTCCTTAATAAAGACCAAACCCTCTATTCTGTGGAGAGATAATTTCCTCCCTAAAAAAATGCAATCACGCGATTACTAATGAGAATCTCTCAATTACAAGAGAACGAGAGTGATTCGCTACAATTTACCACTGCTTTGCAAATTATTCTAGATAACTGTCTTCCCATTAAGTTCCCATTTTCACTCCCCATAGTTGTTGTGTTGTGGGATCTGAGTGCACGTAAAAATAACTTGCTAATGACTTCACTATTTTACCAGCCCTTTTGTTGCTTCTATTAAAGGGAGTTACAGTTGCATTGTATTCTGCATGCATTCTTTGTTATTATTCCACAGACATTGGATCTCAGTGTTTTTCTAGGTTTTCAACACTAGAGGAACGATTCTGAGTACCCATGCAGTGTATTCCATATTTTTTTATTAAATGAAGTAATTGGAATGTAGGCATGGGTGCCAGTGTTCGCTGGTATGGGTGATTGATTTGGAAAAAGTTGTCATGTTATAATATCAAATGTGTAAGCATCATTATTGTCTGCAGTTCTTTATTAGAAACGCCTCAAAGAAATCCCAGTGACAATGTTTTATATTCTGCAATGACACTTTAAAAAAAGGCAATGTAACGTTATTTTATGAACGTACACTGTTTAAGATGGATGCAAATCGCTGCAGAGCAGTAACGTGGTAACGATTTAGTGACCTAATAAAGGCGCGGACAGAAACATCTTCAGGAGGACTTAATTAAATAAAAGTTATCGATTAAAACATTCACCTACAGGTAGGAGTTATATAATATACAAACTGCACGATGATGAGGGGATGTAATTTTAACCAAAAAATCGAATTATCAGTTACTCCCTAGGTGCCCCCAGTGGGGCTCTCGTGACGGACTGTTGCGGCGCCTGCGGTGAGGATTGACCCTTATCCTTCATAATTACGTAAAGGACAGAAAAGCAAAGCTTTGTGTCACCACTGCTGCGGTTACAGGGCACGGAGTAGCATAGAGCGGCTCTTGGGTTCTCAACATAGCTGACGCATGCCGCTCACCTTGGTGAGCATAAAAGATGAATGCAAGCGCGTGGGTTTGAGCCAGGTACTCCGGTTTCCTCCCATAGTCCAAAGACACGCTGCTGCATAGGTTAATTGGCCTGCTGACTAAATTGCCCCAGTGCCCTGTGGTGGACCGTCGTCCAATCGTGGGTATAGCCGTGCCTTGCACTCTGTGTCTGCCGGGATAGGCTCCGGGTCACCGCAACCCTGTACAGGATTAAGCGGTTTCGGACAATGATAATTATGATGAAGAGGCAGGCAGTCTTTCTCCAGGATACGGGCAGGTGCGGTGAGTGATGGTGTGGGCGCTGGCGAGGCGTCACCTCCCTAGGGATTAATGAGTTAGGCCAGCACCCAGAGTCGGAGGAGCGTCGTGGTGAAAAAAACAAACCTCCAACATTTGTTTTCCATTCACAGGATATTTTTTTTATTTTAACAGCAAACAGATGTTAATTAGTAGTTTAAATGAATTATGACCTGTTAATCTTTTGTTACAATGTTAATGCTTTTGTTTTACAGCTTTGATTCCACTTTTGTTACGTCTGTATAGTTTTCAAATGCAATTTCGGTTGTGTATGGTTTAAAAAAAGCTTAATCTCTGAGGGTCCTCTATCAAACGTTGTGATATATAGAGGCGTCTAATCACCAGTAGCTCACTGGTGTCTGGGTCTCCTGCGGCCAATAGCAGGTTGACATTGAGTTCCACGAATCATCCTTGCCTGGAGATTCTCTTTCAAGGTTACCTCACACTGAAGGCATAAGTTCACTCCGTAGCGCTTAAAAGAAAATAGTAAAACTTAACAAGCCATGTTGAGAACCTAATAGCTTGTTGCAGAAATGCTCATATGCATGGTGTGCTTCAGTGGCGCTTGAAATGTTTATAATTGCAGCCCAACAATAATAGTCTGCAGTCGTGGGCCATTTGTTATTACGACTAAACAATGCATCCAGACAACACGAAGGCTTCCACATTGCCTAGTTAATGCATCTTGAGCCACTTCCACAGCAAAGGATGCCCAATGTACCCACGGGATGTTGTCCATGGGCCATTTGCTTGTGCAGGCATTATGACAAGCATTACAACTGCCAGGCGCGGGAGAGGTGCCCGTGAATGTAGCCTCGTTTACTCTCCGCATGGGTCTAGAATTGGTAATGCGAGCACAGTAGCCTTCTCTATTGCCGCCTGTCAGATGTGGGCTTGCACAAGGTGAGAGTTAGACCAAGGAGGTTGCGTGTATTTTTCTACTTGATTAATTCTGCGATGTCGCCTGATTGCTGGATGAAGTTCATCCCCATGTCGGCACCAGCACCGTCAATTCCTATGACTATACTCGATCTCCTCTTGAGCTGGCTAGCTCCAAACCGTTACAGTATCTAACATCATCTAAAGATAGGTTTTTTGTGCTAAACAGTAATTGCATTCAGAACAAAAATGTGACTTGACTGTTATAGAATCCCCCATACACCCTATCTGACAGGTGGTAAGTGTGTGGGAATGGTTAAGAGGGATCGTGGGATTAATTAGTGGCAACATGAGAGATTAAAGTACAGCTTCTCACGCAAGGTAAACGTCAGTGCGTGAAACAGGAGAAGTCGAATTTGTCCTACCTGTCAGAACCCCAACAATTTAGCCATCGTGCTTCGAAGAATCGCAAAGAAGAATAAGATGGGTAAAGATTAAGTCCTGCGAAAATGTGAGGAATTTTTACGCTTCAACAGTTAGTATAACACGACATAATCATGAGCGTCGTTGTGCAGAACACAGTAGACAAGTAGAGTATAAGAAAATAAGTATGTATGGCTATTGTAGCGTCTTCTAGTGGCTGCAATCCACTGCTGCATGAAGGTCTACAGTGTCCTTCAAGATATAAGGTCGCTTGGATTCACAGCGCATGTACAATTTCGTTCAACCTTATCATCGTTGACTATATTCATCTATCACATTCATTTTTTGTGGTTCGTTGTCAACTTATTTTTGTCAATTCGCGTGTTTGTTGTGTCACAGAAATCCCGCAAAGAGCCTGCCAGCTCGCTGGGTATTTTCCGCTGTGATAATAAACATTTATCTCTTGTACAGAATCGTTGCCTGTCAGATGGAAATAGGACTCAGATGATTCTGCAGGGACCGAAAAATAATCAAAGGGAAAAATCGGATCAGTTACTGGGACAACGTGAGTAGCTGGACCGAAGCCTCTACGTGAGAGACGGCGGAACATCACAAACGGTGGAAGGCGTCAGTCACAGACCATTAAGAGAATGGGTTTGTTTTCAAATCAATCAATACCAGGATGACACGGACAATATCTGGTCATAAACCTAAGAAACCTTTCGCGTTTTCGTTTTCTGCAATTGTTCGGGGACCCGTACACGCGAGACGGGGTAGGGCGGGGCGAGCGGGGGCGTGGAGGGGCGGGTCTA
>JAZEWU010000016.1:8012645-8027726 GCA_036362915.1 Geotria australis
CGACGAGAGACGTCGAGAGACCCCCGGCTGATTACGTGATTCCCGCGCTTTCTGTCTGCTAATGTGTCCTTATTGGAGATAGAACAACAACAACCGGTCGGCGGCGTCTGGCGACCCCTGAGCGCGAGACCCCAGCCCCCCCCCCTCCCGACTCGCGGCCGCTGCCCCCGACGGTCAAGCGGTCAGGGCGATATTGAGAATATAGTGCGTAGGGAAATCAATAATTAAGCGGCAACTCCCCGACTTAAATCGCTAAAAACAACGACATCGGCGCCAAAATGTCACCGGGTTTACTTCAGCTTTTGTGGTAAATCGGCATTAAGGAAACGTACCGTGTTGGCGTTTTCTTCGTGTCGGAAGTGTGATTGTATATTTTTCATAACTATTGTTATAAAAGTCCTATACGCGAATGGCGTACGTGCTAGTGGCCGACGCGGGGCCGCTGGCCTCGCCGCTGCTGCGGGCGTGCGCGCAGGGCGACGCGGCGGCCGCTCGCCGCATGCTGGAGAGCGGCTCGGACCCTTGCGCCCCGGACGCTCGCGGCCGCACGCCGCTGCACCTTGCGGCGGCCCGAGGCCACCTGCCCGTGTGCCGCCTCCTGCTGCGGCACGGGGCCGACCTTGCGGCCACCGACGCGCAGGGCAACACGGCCCTGCACCTGTGCGGACACGCGGACACCGTGCGCTTCCTCGTGGCCAGCGGGCTCAGGCCAGACCTCGGGTACGTGGGCTGGGCGGGGTGAGGGTGATGGTGACGAGTGTCGTGGTATTGTGGATGGTGAGTGAGGGTGGTGGCGAGCTTGATTTGTATTGGGCCGTTGCGGTGAGAGTGGAGTGGTGTTGGTTGTGGTAGTGAGGTTGAGTGGTAGTGTTGTGATGGATTGTGGGTGGCTCAGAGATTGTGGATGGTAATGGCGAAGGTGATTGTAATCATAGTGTGGGTGATGATGATGATATGGAGTGGTGGTGACTCATGGTAGTGATATTGAGTTGTCTGGGTGGTGTTGGTCAGGTTGAGTTTGGGGGTGAGTCATGTTGATGAGCGTTGTGGTGAATGCTACGGTGAAAAGGGTGGAGGGGGTCAGGATAGTTGTGCAGTAGTAGCAATACGGGTGGTGGTGAGTGCTGTGGTCGTGGTGGTAATGAGGGTAGTGGCCAGGGCTGGAGAAGGTGAGGGTGATGGATGGTAAGTGTTATGTTGTGACTGCCAAGGTAGTGGTGATGATGATGGAGGACGTGAGAGTGTTGATTAGGGTGGTGGTATCAGTCGTCAGGATGGTGGTGAGTAGAGGAGGTGGTTGTGATCGTGAGATGGCAGTAAGAATAGAAGTGGATGTTGTGAAGGTGAATGTAGGCTGGGGCTAGTAATTGTGCAGGTGAGGATGGTGATTGTGGTATTGGCGGCAGTAGAGCTGGTAGTAGTAAGGGTGGTTGTTGGTGCTAGTTCTGGTTGGCTGGTGGTGATAGATATATGTTTATTAGTACAGCAGAAACATACCCAGTCAGCTTGCAAGCTCTTTAGTTGCGGTGGTTAGTTGTTGTGTCTATAGGTGGTGGTCGTGACTGTATTGGAGTCACTGGTGACAGCAGTTCCATCCATCCATTTTCAGAAACCGCTTAATCCTGTACAGGGTTGCGGTGAGCCAGAGCCAATCCCAGGAGACACAGGGCGCAAGGCATGGCTATACCCATGATGGGACACCAGTCCAGCACAGGGCACCAGGGGCAATTTAGTCAGCAGGGCAATTAACCTATGCGGCAACATATCTTTGGACTCTGGGAGGAAACAGGAGTGCCCGGCGAAAACCCACGCAGACACGGGGAGAACGTGAAAACTCCACACAGAAAAGCACCCGAGCCGGGATTCGAACCCGGGACCTGCTTGCTGTGAGGCGACAGCGATACTCACCGTCCCACAGTGCCGCCCGGTGACAGCAGTTGGTCTTCTGAATTCTCAAGGTAGTTGTGGTTGAGCTGCGAGAGGGAGCAAATTGGTATTTATAATTAGAAGTACAGGGGAATTATTGGTTGTCGGGCTGCATTTGGAGAGTGTATTTAGCGTTATGAACAATATTTAGAACCATTCGAAATTAATCACCACAGACATGATTGCCAAGGCAGTGCTTTGGGTTATACATCAATAATATGATTTACATGGTTAAAATCTATTTGTAAAGTTATTGATCAGATGGTGGTTTGAGAATTGAAATTACGTTTCATAAAATATTTGTTGTGCCCAGATCTTTAATACGCTTGACCATATCTTTGCTGTTTGAGTCGAGATTTTTTTTGAGATGCGAATGTAAAAAAATCACTGGCAGTGGATTGAGTCGTTTTGTTATGGACATGCATCGTAGGCTGTAAAGAGTAGTGGTGTACAAATTAATCCCCCCAGCAATTCAGCGAATTGTGTTTTATTCAAGAATCTTGTTTAACATTGTAGTGTTTGTAATGGCCTATAGTGCTTGCAAGGATCATATGCACCACATACAATATATAAAGCAAAAACATAAATTCTTATGCAAGTGAGTATTTTTCGTGACTTTAAGAATCAATTATAATTGAAGACTTGATCCATCGTTGCACCCCTTTTAAACGTGTTCATCTGACTGAAGCCTTATCTTCGCAAGTGGTGCTGTGTGGCCGACATTAAACTACACGGCAGGACACCGTTTGAAGGCTACGAATATGGCTTTCGTGTCTGCTTCCAGACATTATTGGTCCCACTTTGCCATTTACAAAGGAAGCACGTATTGTACTAATTCTTCCTTATGATAACTTTAAATGTTCCCCCTACAGTACTTGTAATATGACCCTTTAATGGTATGTACATAATTAGAATGTTATTTAATGTGCATCAAGGAATGTGTCATACCATACTCTCTATAATAGATTATTACTCGGTGTCCCCACCAGGGGTGCACTGCATGCTCTCATCTCGCTTGAATATCATGCCACAATCAATATATTTGTGTGAAAATGACAAGTGTTGTGAAATGTGAACCCCTGGCGTCTCATTATCTCCAGGACCGCCCCATTATTTAAGCGCACTGCGTAATTACTCAAGGCTGTATATGTTTATTTCTGATGCCATGAACTTGACTTTGTGCTTATGCTAGGAAACAAGCTAACTGTATGAACAATGCAATCACAAATGCATGGTTTTATCTAGCTTTAACTTATATTTTTAATGTGTGTCTTATTATGACTTTGAATGTGGTGCACAGGATGGTCCATCATGACTTTTGTTGCCTACTCAGAACATGGTTCATTGTACATACTTTACTTGCCTTTGTGATGCTGGCTGTGCTGTTGAGCTGCTCTTAAGTTCAATAGTGTCAGCAACTACCTATAATATTCATCCCATTTATCTTTCAAGCAACATTTGATGTACAATTTGGAGGTTTGGTTTCATTTTGTCTGCTTTATGAGCCTGCCACAATCCTCCCAATTAACATAAGGTCACTATGTTTGCCTACAAGGTGGATGCATAGAACAGTGTGCGTCCAGCTTTTAACTCTGTTTGCATATTTTTTTGCTTTAACGCCCCCCACTTAATTTAGTGCGACACCATGTTGCTGAATATTGATGTGCTGTGGTGATCGGAAGTAAGTGATTTATTTGTTTGTTTCTGTACACAGCAACCACCAGGGTGCCACCCCACTGGTCCTGGCTCGGAGACGTGGAGTGTGCAAAGAGGTGCTTCGTCTTTTGGAGTCCCTGGAGGAGCAAGAGGGGAAGGGGCTAGCTGCGAGCACGCCACCCACCATGGGGAGCATGGGAGCCATTTCACTCGCCGAGAATGAAGGGTATGGCTCGTGTGTGCAGAAGAACAAGCATTTTGAGTTGCTGTTTGGGTATGCCAGTCTCTTGACTGTATGCTCACAACACTGGTTACTTTAAAATTGTGTTACGTGATCCACCTTTAACCCATGTGCTTAAGATATTGTATCTGTGTGTGGAAACAGTTGTCCTTATTCCATGTTCAAATTTGGTTCTTGTGCACAGAAATACTCCTTTTTTGTTTGTTTCCGTTGTACTTTATCGAAAGTACTATTTCAGGTGCAGTGTAAATATGTTAAATGTATAGGTGTGTAATGCCGCCATTCTCAACCGGTGGGTTGGGACCCATCATTGGGCTGCAAGCGCCACCTAGTGGTCCTGAGAGGCAAAAGGTTGAGAATCCCTGGTATAGAGAATGAACACTTCCTCTATAGCAGCTCTAAAGATGGCCTGCATGCATACTCACACTGGATAAGGCCAACAACGTTGCCACTGGCTTCACAATAGGCCACCATTGTTTTGGATTCTTGTACCATTTTTTATCCCAATATACATAAGTTATTTGCCAAATTTAGTTGCTCATAAAGGCAGGGCATCAATGTTTTCTATTGCTGGAAACTAATCATGTTTTGTGAGGTGCAAGGAGGGCACTTGGAAGATAAAGGACTGGGCATAAGCCCAGCTGGCTACCCTCCTGTATGTGTTTCTCTAAAGTGACCGAGCATTGTGATGTGGTCTTCCTTTTCATCCCTGACATCCACCGTCTGACTTAAAAAACTCACTGCTAACCTTTTATCATGCGTCATAATGACAACCACAATTTTTTTGTTTTGCACTGATTTCGTTTGATGCTCCTCGCTCTCTTTTGAGTGGCATTTCAATTCCATGTTGAAAAGTGTATTTATTTACAAAACGTGAAACTTCTGGGCAATGTTTAGGCCTGATGTTATGCAAGTATTTTTCTAAATAGGTAGTAATATGCTATTTCTTTGTAATACTTTATTCTTTTTTTTTTGTAGAATTTAAAGTTATATACCGTGCTATTGAGTAGATTTTAAGCCATATATTACCAAATTAAACACAGTAAGAGAATGGTAGTCTGGATCAATATATAAACTAAGTGCAATTTAATTGGTAATCTCTTGACTGCTTCAAGCTGGAACCCGTATAATATTTAACGTGAATGTAGGATTATTCAAGACATTTTGGAAAAATCATGCAAGGAATTTTAATTGGTTTAGCTTTTGTTTAATGAACTGTGCAAAGGGAATTAGGGAAAGTGTTTCATATATACGTGTTTTTGAACCAAACTTTATCATCCTTCTATTGACTCCGTGAATTTTACATAACCTAATTAGTGCCCATTGAGAAGACCAAAACCACATGAAGTTACTGTCATGTTTGTTACGAAATTTTGGCTGTGGCTTGTAACGTTTATCTTTTACCATTGCACCCCAACAACACATTTATAAAATGCTGCTATGTGAGCTATGTATGTTATAATGAAAACCATAGAAGGCACTCAATGAAGAAATTGTCCTTCTCGTAATAGTGAGTTAGTACCAGGCTGGAGCGTCTGTGTTGACTCGCAGCAGCACACGCCATGGACTTTTTTTGTTCAGGGTGTTGCAACCCATGCTTTCCAGTTACATATTATATTTTAGATGTTTTACATGTCTACAGCAATGTTTAAAACCTGTATGATGAATGTATTTAAAATCATATGGAATATTAAGTTTGGTTTCCTTATAATTTTGCTCATGGTGTCAATGAGCTTGTTTTTCTTTCAATGATGAAAACATTGATAAAATCAGTCTGCTTTCAAGATTTTCACACGTTTGGACACTTTCGCTTACAACAAATTTGTTTGAAATGTTTGTAGAACGTTTTGTAGCTAATCATTAGTTTAGTAAATTATTCATTTTGATGCTAATGAATACAGTATGTTCTGGAGGTGCAACCTGTCCCACTGAATTATTCATTACAAACATGTAAGGTGCGTTTTAACAATATAACCATAAGGTCATTATGAAAAAATGCTATCAATATGGCACGTCATTATATATTGTTAAAATCAACATTTAAGCGATGCCTCTGAAAATAAATGGTAATTCTGTAAAATTGTGTATTTTTTTATAACTATAAATAAATAATCACCCTTTATTGAAATAAGTTTAGTTATTACAACAGCGATCATTGTTTTTCCATTAATTTGCATTCACCCTTCTCAGATTTGGCCATTAATACATTTTCAAGGACATTTTTTGCCAGAGGCAGCACTAAATAACTACTATCTTCAAGGCATGTTAAACACACTTTAATGGTTTTAATATTTAATATAATTAAACCATATTTACATTATTGGAACAAAAATAAATCAATGTATGGAAAAGGCATATCTAATTTTTATATCTAACAATCATAAATATTTGACAAGGTTTAAACAATAGTGTATCACTTTAGCCGTGTTACCCAATTCACATCATATGCATAATGGAATAATTCATCTTCAGTCTCCTCATTGAACTTGACACCAGTATTCTCATGTTTAGCCTTTAGATGGGTTACAGTACGTTTTATATTTTACAAGACACATGTTGGGATGGGGAAAGCGAGTAAATTTTTTGTATTTATACAGAATATGAGTTTTGTTATAACATGTTTTTTTACATTTGTATATTGCCTGTATCCATACGACTTAAGTGTTTTGTTCGTCATTTCTTCCAAACATTACTGATCTGAGAATTGCTCTAGCATTCCTCCTCTCCCCTTCACAATGTGTTGCCTCCCAAAGGTGAGAGGAGAAACGTTCGACATGGCTATCCCAAAAGAACAGCTCTTGAGAGCAATTCTCACACATCCAGCTGTGAAAACCTGATCTGTACTTTAATGTACTTGTTGTTAAAGGTAGTTTAGTGATAGCTTAATAATACACTACCAGATATTTTTCAATACATGTGTTATATTAATGTAATATAGCTTGTATTGCACTGTATATAGTTATATACATTGTAAATACTATACCCTTTCTTGTCGGTGTCTGAAAATATTGGTTGCAAGCTGTGTAATATGTGTACACTGCTGTTAAACTCGCGATTGAACATATGAATTGGTGGTCATACTTATTTCAGATGCAAAAGGCCGAGTGTACAAGATGATTTTATGGCAATGCATTGCAATCCATTTGCCTTCCACAACACAGATTGTCTGTTATATATTTTTTTAAGTAGGTAATTTGTGGCAGCAATGAGTATTGATTTATTAAGGTGTCCCTTGTGCCCGAGGCTTATTGCTGGCGAGCTGGCTTTGCTGTCTGATTGCCTTGTTTTTTTCCTGGCCAGTAAGAAAGTGTTGGCTGTGGGTCTACATTGTGAGGTCAGGCAGTTGAATGTGTATTCGTATATAACGTAATCCTGGTACTATGGTGCATCTATGCCTACAGAGTATGCTAATGGGGCAATGTCATTGAAGGGGCAATGTCATTGAAGGCACAATGGTGGTAGGGAAAATGCCAATAGATTGGTAAAATAAACAATGAGAATTCATCATGTGGTATATAAAATGGATCACACAGCTGCACGTTATGAACCAACGGTGTAATTCAAATTAATATTTTAGGTAAGATATTAATTTTCCTTAGCACACAACCGCCAAGTATAAAAAACAAATAATTTCACAGTGAAACATTCCACACAATCCACTCAAATGAGCCTGAGAGGAATGTACCTTCTCTGTAAGTGCCTCAAGTTACACCTACAGCTCTGCCACATTTTATATGCGCCGTAGTAATGGAACAATGTACTTTCCGCCATAATACGAGATTTTATGGTTAATATAAAAAGGCACTACAATAGTTTGTAGCGCCTTGTAACAGCATTGCTAAAAAAGTATTCGTAACGTATCTTAGATACTTTTGTGAAAGTCTGCACGTGTCTGTGTGTACCAGGGTGATGGAGAGCCTGCTGAACCCTGGCGTTCTACGGGAGGAAGGTGTTCTCTCCAGTGTACGCTCAACCTGGCGCGAGGTCGTGGCCGACCTTGGTCTTGGTAAAGTTCTGATGCTTATCTTGGCCATTGCCCTACTGTCACTTGGCGTGGCCTACTATGTGAGCTCCGTGCTGCCATACAACGTAGGTCATGAGATCCTGCACTAGCCAAGCTTGCTGCCATTCTGAGTATTAATATTGATGTCCACGGCTTAGAGAGCCATTGAGGCATTCTGCAAGGACTCATTATAACAAAACAACACCCTAACAAGACTTTGTTTAAGCCAAACTTTGTTTGAACATTTTTTTCTTTTAATTTTGTTCATAAATGTACATTATGTTCAAAATGGCACTGTAGACCAATCATCGAGAAGAAATTGTTTCTTTTTAGAAAATAAACCAAGTTAAGTTAGTTCTTTGCAGGCCTTGTTCTATAACCATCCGAAGGCACTGGTCTATAGTAAAATGTGCTCCAGACTCTTAGTTACATCCAATTCCTTATGATGTCGTGGAAGTAGTAAGTGGGTTAAATCACTGCATAGTTATTACTTTGCCAAGTGTCGCTGTGTTGCTAATGTCTGTCCTCATCAAGGGAAGAATAATATAAACTCGCTGTGAAGTGCGTAACTTCACAGCACAACAATTCGCAATATACTGCGGTGATATAACATTTGTTGAGTTTCATCATGAGACACTTTCCAATGGTGAGCAGACGATATGAATCCAACCCAACAGTACCACATTTCTAAATGTGATAATTCAAAAAATGCAGCATTGGAAGTGTGCCTCGATTATGAAAATGTATGTCATAAAAAAAGTGTACTGTGAGTGCAAGAAGCCACTCCTAGGTGGTAGAACCACTTGGTAAATGTCTTCATTTACATAACTATCTTTTGAACTTATTTTTACAACATAAAATGAGGTAGGCTATGGCCTAAACTGCCTTACACAATTTTTTACAATGCACCATGACAAATGTCAACACAGAACTCCTGTCTCCCAGAAAGATTGCCCAAGTGTATTGGCCTTATAAGGCGAAAAAGAGCTACCATGTTTTGGAAAAAATGAAATGGCTCTTATTTTAAATGTTTTCAAGCCATAAGTACTTGACATTACTTTCCAACATAGAAATTGAATGTGGCAGGCATTGAGTTTAGCCCAATAAATCCTTTTGAAAAGGTTTCCAACATCAGGTTGCTGCCCTACTAATAAGTGAAAAAATACATTGAGCCCAGGCAGTAAATAACACTTATGTTTTATTGTTGGAGGTTAGATTATTTTATCCTCCTAATATGTTGGGCTGTGGCACAATAAATTTTGTGTTAAAGACATCCCAGAAGTCCACTAGCATCAACAAGGTTGAATGATGTTGAACATTTGTAGGCAGTGGCACTGCGGCAGACTTGAGAGTGGGCAGCTTTCATGATAAAGCTGTCCGTCTGTTTTTGGTGTGCGAGCGCTTGATGTAATGTGAGGAGGTATATTAAACCATTCCTGGGTAAAAAAATAATAATTCTGGGAGGATTCGTCAAACCTGTGGCTACTGTTGATAGAATTTTAAATTCAGAGTCTACTTTGGAAAATCATGTGTGGCGACTTGTCTTTTTCTATTTTGGAGTTTCCAGTACCATTTCAGGAATCGTCACATGAAGGGATGTGCCAGCTCTGTATTCCTGTCAGTTTCTGCCAATAATAATCTTTTTCTAAACATTAGAATATATGCCAAAAAAATAAACTATGACTGCAGCATGTTCTAGTCATCACTCAAAGAGGGCCAAGTCTTGATCAAAATGAGGTTTGGCTAATATCCCTTCCATCAAAATTATTTCAGGTTGTGCTTATGGGAAAGGCTTGGCTACAAACAAAATGCTGGCTAATGAGACATTTTACAATATTTCTTCTTGGTGACTACTGTTTGGCAATGTGTTATTTGCCTTCCTGGCAGTGAACTTCATTATAGATCGGAACACTGGTAATTAATTCACATTCTTTAACCACCCCTTCTTTACAAATCAGGTAGCTAAATGTATTGTGCCATCTGTTTGGAATGGTATTTGTGATACACATTAAAATGTCTCAAAGCCTGACTAGGGGAGAGTCTTTCTGGTTTGGGTGATATGTCTGGCATACCTTACTGGCAATCATTAAATATTTAGCAATTTAACAACATTCAAATATAATTCATCCTTAAAACCTTTTACATTAATTAACACTGTATAACGACTAAATATGTAAAATGGAATTTGTACAATTCGATAACAATTCCAAAATCACTAGTGTACAGTTTAATCCCAGTCACCATCACTATGAAGGAGAAGTGGAAGGATGAGGTTAACTGGGTGTGGAAGGACTAAAGAGACCTTCTGATGGAGCTGAATAATTTATTTTATGGATTTGTAAATGTAATGTAAAAAAAGAGAGAACACTAGCAAAGCACCTGGATGACCGAAGCATCCAAGGGCACAGGTTCACTGATTGCATCAGCTTACCACGTGGTCTGGTAATGCCATTGTGGTATACATTTTTTACATTAATTTTCTAATTAATTAGTTAAATGTTTATTTCGAAGGTAATTTAAGTGTATTTACTTCACGTATGAGAATCATTTCCAACAAAGAGACCCTAACATCAGATGGCAATATGGTAGGCTGATACATTGTCTGCACTCCAATTATGAAACAATGTACCATTTGCAGATTTTGTTTTCTTTAATCTTATTCTGTTTATTGTCATGTAGCAGTTTTGGCTTGTGCTGAATTCTGGCCAGCTGGCTTTGGGAGGTTTTATTGTAAATATCACAATGATGACATGAGTGTTGTAAACATTAGGTTGACAGTTACTAAACAAACCACTTTTTCTGCCTTATTGTTGTTTTGTGCCAGTATTTTTAGAGAAGAAAATCAACTTTTATGCAATGCTGTGTGATTCATTTAATGTTTATGTTTTTACATAACCAAATTTACAACACATCCATATAAATGCACATCAAATTATTTGAAATACAGTAATATATATCGTCTTAATCGATAAGTTATCTTCAGTTAGATTTGCTATGTCCCAGATATTGTTCTTTACTTGTTCTTGAGCAAAAAAAGATAATCTCCAGATAGTAATTTTAAATCTATATTTTTTAATATTTTTAGTTGGTAAATTTTATTTTCGAAAAGTATATTCACATTAAAATAAGTAAAACATCTTAGCGTAGTATTTTGTGCGTCAGTGTGCACATAACATATTCGGGTTTAGTCTGCTACTGTCAACTTAAAAATGTAGTTTTGCACAGGTAAACTGGTAATGTAGCCAAACTGTATTTATGTTGCATATCTTAATCCATTAGCAGTGCTTGTAAAACATTGATTGCCCCCTCATTCCAGTATTTGTTAATTAATTAATATTTATAGGTGTGGATTGTTACGTATTAATGTTAGATAGTCTACTGACTTATTTTTGAGCTGTTCAGTGTCCACTTATGTTTTGCTACAGATGTTTCTTTCCTTACTCATTTCCCTGCACAGCCATTGCCACCGTAAGTGGATGATTATAATTATTTTAGTTAGTTTATAAAGCACACGTTGGGGAATGGTTAACAGTGTGTCCCAGTTTTCTGTTCAAGAAATTATGAAAACAATGATTGCACAACGGCCCATTTTATGTCGTACCTTTTGGGAGGGTATAAAGCAACCAAAAGGGCCGTTAGTATTTGCTCATGAAACATTACAGTTAATGGATGCCCCCTAAAGCACACAGGTAACAATACATGTACCTTGAGAATGATTTGTATTCTACTTGGGTTCCAAAACAACAACAATGCGAGCTAAAACAATGACAAACTACCCAAATACTATAAAACTCAAACTTGAATGTGAACCTTTGGAATTGCTATGTAGGATTAATTCGTGTCACGCGTGGACTACATACATCCACTTGCGTTTTTGCTTTTATTTACACAATGAGCTGTTGGAGTTTTATTGAAATAACACTGCTTTTGGTTATTTGTATGCACACTTGTTTATAGTTGCAACAAATTGTGTAAATTGGATGTCAGGTGTTTTAACATTTTGCAGTTAATGAGGCGGCAAACAGCAAGCCTAGAGGCGATTGACAAAGGAGAGACGTAATTCTTGCCGAGTGAATCATTCCGGGCTCTCCGTCGTCCATCCTATATGCGTGCTTCATACACGGTGGACGTTGTGTTCACGTGTTGTGGAAGAGCACAGCGAGCAAGGTGGGGTCATCACTTTGTCCTTTAAGACCCCTTTGGCTTTCCCATATGTGTAATGCTGCATTGCTCACTCTTAAAACATTGTTGCCTTTTAGATTGCGATTGTTTGCCTCATTGGATATTGTAGGTTCGGAATATCCATGTCGAGCATTCCTCCTCTGTTCTTTGCCTACGTCGATACATTTGATTTTGAATCCATATTTTCATTTGAGAAATGTTCGAATGCTTTATAAGTTTTAATCACATGTTTTCTCCCCTTGCCGGAAAGGTTATTTTCAAATAATGATGCAACCACATCGGCAGGGCATTTTGAAGTTAAATTTATTGAATTGGACTCATTTATTATAGTTAATTATAACGCGCACTTTTACTCTACGCAGTGTATGGACCAAATGTTTTATACTGGTCTTCAATGAGATGATTTTGTAAACATTTTTTGGGGAATTTAGAAACATTTTAGGAGGTATAATGTGGATTATTTTTTTTCCTTGGGGAAAAAATGTGGTAGTTTTTCATAGCTCTTGCGTGGTTTTTTTGGGTTGTAATGTGAAAAAAGATAACTACTCCACCGTTAATTCCCAAATGGCTTGATCATGTGGACCTTGTGCTTTTTTAGAATACAGCTGAGACCACCATATATGGTATACAGCTTCTCACAGGCGGCCTAAGTGTTTAATTATGACGATTCGGACTTTTAAAAAAGCTACTTGTAAAATATGAGAATCAAATGGGTGAACAATTTTAAAAACATGTGAAAAGAATTCGAGTTTTCATCCACTGTGTCCACCTTTCACCATAATTATTCCCATATTTGAAATCCAATGAGCTAATAGTGCAAGCATATATCGATGGTAGACTGTTGCGACAGCATGAGCAGACTGACACTGAATCCCTGACAACATGAACAGTACTTTGTTCCTTGGGCAGCATTGGATATCGGTAACATGTTCAAGAGTCGGTTATGAAACTGTACCATTCGTGTTTTTTAAGTAAACAATATTGAGAGAACCGAATTGTGTTTCTCTTCCTCGTTGATCTTTTCCTCAGAATTCCCGTTGTCATAGGCATTCTTCCTTGGCAATGGACTAAAACGTCTATGGTATTGAAGCAGGTTGTCCCCTGTAACCATTCCAATTAGGGAATTTCACTGCAGTATTATGCAAATGTTTAGTTTGACAGTACTTTTGTTTTCAGTGTGTTGCAAGATATTGCACTCGTCAATAAAACAAATTACCTTTATCAATCCACTGTGGGATAAATGCCTTCCCACGGTGTAAGTTGTGAAGGTTGTTTGACCATACTTTACCACACTAGTCAGTGCAGGTTGAAGTGGGGACCCAGGACTTGTTCACATATCACTTTCCACTGATCATAGCCAAGGCCGGGAATAGAACATGAGTCGCTGGTGTTCAAAGTACTTTGAACTTACCATTGGGCCACCGCTCTACCCTATTAAACTGATTATAAACAATAATGACACAAGTTTTTCAAGTTAGAATATGCATTTGTGTTATTGCATTTAACATTTTTTGGAAACAAAGTTGAAACGATTTGACAACATTGTTGTATTGTTTTTTGTCATGGTTAGAAATGTTCCTGAGGTGCCACTGATGTGATGCATACCTGTAGATGTATTACAATAAACTATACCTAATTGTCTTTCCCTGAGGTGTTATATTTTATTCAGCTTGCACCCAAATTGTGCTATGTATTTCCAATCGTTTTTCTGAACTGAGGAATGTTAAAAATGTACGTCATAGTAAAGGTCACTGTAAGTTATAGACATTTTTAGGGAACTCCACGCTACTAATACCAATTTGTTTATTCTGAGCGTTCGATTAAATATGTATTTTGCATTCAATGTTTTTCTAATCTCCATGTAAAATGTATAACAACAAATTATATGGTAATCTTAATTATCCTTTCAAATGTTATGAGTGTGCTTCAAAAATACACGTTTTATATAAATACTGTACAGGTTTTGCATTTGTGCATTATGGTTATGCACAGTGATTTTCAGAACGTCACCTTAAAATACATTTCAGGCGGATAAAGCTTTAACTGCTGATGCTGTAATCCTCACGTTTTTCTCCCTCAAATTGAATAACATTGTGTGTAAGCTCATGGCACAGCTGGTTGCACCTGTAGAAGCTCTGTTCTTATCTAAAGGAAGCTAAACCTCTTTGGTAGGTGGTAGCTGCATGAAAGGTTATGTTTTAAGCTGCTTGCAGTATGCGATTTGAATTTTAAAAACGTACAACGACCGGGCAGTTTTATTAATATGAAAGGAAATCAAACCAGTGTGGTCAAATTATTTTATGCCACAAATTTGCCTGACAAATGCAGCTGATATGAAGTGATTGTGTTATACGGTATACAGGTTGCCATTATTGAAGGTTTTTGCACAGTGTAGGATGTACCTACACTGTGCAAAAACCTTCAAACTGCAGGGAACCAATTTTTAAAGGACGATTTGTATTCCTTGAGGTTTAACACTTGTAGAAACAAATGTGCATGAGTGAAGAGCGACTCAGTGGTCATGCTTTGTATTACCAACCAACCATTGTCAGAAACCGCTTAATCCTGTACAGGGTCACGGTGAGTCAGAGCCTATCCAGGGTGCAAGGCAGGGCTGTACCCCGGATGAGACACCAGTCCATCACAGGGCACCGGGGGCAATTTAGTCCGCAGGCCAATTAACCTACAAACCGTTAAAGTAGCCTTACCTTTAAAGGAGTTTGAGTGCTCCTTCAAGTCTGGACTGCAGGATAATTGGAATGTTGAGTCATAATTAGTGCGATAATACCTGTCTTTTAAGTGTTTATCAGGATGTGGTGCGCTTGAAATTCTGAACTCGAGCCAACTCAATGGCAGTGTATCAACCATTATAACTGCCCTGAAAGATATGGTCTCGCTAATGTCAGAGACTGCTTAATCCTGTAGAGTGTAGAGGGTCGCGGTGAATTGGAGCTTATACCGGCAGACACAGGGCGTGTGTTTTACGTATTTATTTAGCTTTAATTTGTTGTACATTTGTCACTTGTCATCTGTTCCTTTTCTCTTTGGTTGGTGGTTTGTTTCTGTGTAACTT
>JAZEWU010000016.1:8027870-8051621 GCA_036362915.1 Geotria australis
GTTTTTTCTTTCGTTGTTGGCATGCCGTCCTCTTCGCGGCCCTTGTGCAGCGCTTTGTGACCCTCGGGTGAAAGGCGCTATATAAATTGAAATTATTGTAATGCATAAACAAAAACATACACGCTTGTGCATCCATATTCCAGTATACTTCAGTTTGTGGAAGCTTGAGGAGCAATCAAATGCAGTGCACTGGTCGTGCAACAGAAACAAATAAAATATGGGCGAAGGTGGAGACTGCACTGAACAGTCCTTCAGTCATTCCTTTTCGTGTAATCTAGTATATTCTGTTAGTTTTCACAGTCAATATGACAGTGAATTTTCACTTTCAGTGAGAATCCAAGTCAAATTCGGTATATGTTATGGATGAGAAAATGTTGAAACAAACACCAATACATGCAAAAATAAAAACAAATATTAATATTCTAATTTGTTCAAGTTAGTGAATAAGATGCAAAGATTATATAATACATCTAAAATGGTATTAGAAATAAGATAATTTTCTATACTCAGCAATTTGTGCCCACTAATTCTGTGCGTTGCTTTGTTACAAGTTCATTGCATGTCTGCTCATTGATGTGGAGTATTGGCAGGCTAGTCAATCTAGGCAGAATTTACATATACCATCCTGCTTCCTTGGTTTATGAACAAAAGACTTGTCTTGTCAACAATGGTTAGCTAAACATAACTTGGAAAATGTTAGCTCATTTGCTCAGTGCTTTTTAATCAATTCCATTTATCAACTTATTCTATTAAATAATAATTGTCTACTACTAATTTTATTAAAAAGGCAATGTCGTTAAGTTCAGGTTAATTTGTTTGGGAATTTAAGAGACCAGGATAGCCTCTTATGCAAGTCACCAGCATAGTTATATGCATGTATAGTTAGGTTATGTAATAACAAACTTGTACGAACTGTATTGTTGGTTGATTAGGTAAAAAAAAATGGTTTCTCACGTATCTTAGACAACTGATGAAAAGGTTCATGGGGGATCTAATTGTGATCAACTGATGCAACATTTGTTGAAAAAGATCATAATTTTTGCATACAGCAATTAACAGGGCCTTCAAAATGCATCTGCTCATGTTTCGTCTTGTAAGCTATACTGCAAAGAGCAGGCTGTACTCATTTTGTGCTCAGACAGAAAAAGGACATGTCATCGTCAAAGTGCTTTTTATTTATCATAGAATATAGAGAATCATTTTGCAAAAATACAAAATCATAACTGTACAAAAGCCCATCACCATATGAGAGCAACTTAAATCTTTCAAACACTTCCGATCTACAATGTCCCTGAGTGATTAACACAAAAATGCGTCCCCACACATGCATGCTCAGAATATAAATGACTTGCATGCATTGCATCGAAATTCACAGCTACCCCTGGGAACAAAATCTGATTCAATTATGCCTTTTGCTTCAGGGTGAGCTTGTTCGGCGCACAGCCAAACTGGATGAAGTAGGTCATTATCTACAAATATCCATACAGTCGACTTATTGAAAATGCATCTTAGCATAGTTATTATCTATCTACTTGTACGCAAGATATTGTCATTTCCTCGTACAATTATTGCATTCCTTTATAAATGCCATGATTCACTCCGAATGTAAAGCCACGACAAAACATGCATTCGCAATTATAGCTCAGAAGTTTATGGTCCATCATGGTATGTAAATTTTGTTCATTTCGTCTCGACTGGTGGGCAATAACTTTACCAATTTCATGACGTAAAAGCGATGGAAAAATGTTGTCATCCTCTTATGTAAGTTGGTAAAAAAATACAATGAACTGCTTAACCCAGTGGCATATTATTATAACGTTACTATTTAGTTTCCAAATTCCTCATCAGCCTGTAATACAATCTAACAAAAATTGCTGTTATATATTGGTTTCTGTTAATTCAGATATAAGTGCAAGAGTCGGGGTAGGCAGCAGCGTTACATGCCGTTACTAATGGCCATGAGGAATATAGCAAAAATATGGGATCACTGTTTCACTATAGAGTAATCAGATGTTCCAACCACTGGGAATAATTTCACAAATGAGTTCACATTAGGAATCATTAAATGTGAAATAACGTTTTGCACTATTTTCACATATTCCCTTAAATCAAATTTCCAATCAGTTCCAATATAACTTGCTGAAAAAGCATTCACAGCTGAAAGAGTACGCAAAAAATATTTTCGTACCAATACAAAATGAGATTCAGACATTGTCGTTTGTAAACTACCGTCAAAGATTTGTATGGTTTGGAATCTGCTGCAAGAGTTTCCAGTTGAGTGCAATAATGGTGGACACGACATCAGGCACCGTGAAGTCCGTGCCAATCACGTTGACGCAAGCAGGGGCGGCACCCGGAGTCTGCTGCGTTATCCACTCCATGACGGCAGGGAGCGCGCCCTCGGTCATCTGACGGATGGAACCGCGCAGGTTCTCCACGATATACCGCGTGTCTGGCGTCAGGTTCATGCCCGCCACGAAAAATCCATCTGCCACAAACAATGCACAGGAATGTTATAACCAAAAAAATTCAAAGCCTGTTCCCGTGCCCAAACAGACCTCATATCAAATAATGGCCCTCAGCCAGTCGTGATAATTAGAATTTTTTTTTAATAGGAATTTTACTGTATGATAACCACCTTTATCTTTTACAGAGGTAAATCACCTTATTTACCCAGAACATATGCTCATACACCACATGATCCCTAACAGGATTTGCAAACATATGACTTTACATTTTCCAATCCCACAGCGCCACCCAACTGACATCAATGTGCATTGCAGCATATTTCACAGTTAATGTAGCAATTCATCGCGGCTGGTGGTGGTGGTGGTAGCACGCTCCTGTAATTTCTCTTCGGATTGCATTGCAGGCTCTGCCCCACGCTAAGTGGCTGGCCACCACGTGTGGGTGTGATGCAGTCCTGTGCTGCTCTGCTCATGTAGTTGTCTGGACCCTCCATGTGAGACTCACCCCTCCGTCCCAGTAGCAGCTCCCGGTTGAGGTATTCCAGCAGCTCCTTGATGTTTGTCGTGTCCCCCCACAGGTACGGGATGTTGTGCCACAGCTGCTCATGCAGCGACACACTGTCTCTGTTGTCGTAGAAAATGATCACCTGGTACCCGGCATTCCACATCCAGCGCAGGGTCACCTGTTGGCCCGGCCCGGTAGGGGGAATGGCGATATAAGTTTCATTAAACTCTTTCATGAAAATTCAGACGTTGATGTATATAACCGTTACAAAAAATGTCATTATCATCCCGTATTACTTATACCACGCCGTGCGTCGAGGTCCTAGAATGAGGGGATTTAAGATTATTTCTCAAATTATTGCAGCCCAAATAAAAAAAAATCATAAACTTAAGTGACTGCATATTCACATGAAATTAAAAATTGTAAAATGTGCGTGAGACTAATAACTATTATATTTGAGATATGCACTATCCAAAAATAATGTCTTCAATTCTTAAAATTATGAATTGTGGGTGCAATGATGCATATTTCTTTGTGTAAGCTGTTCCGAAACCGTGGTGCCAAAACACGGTCGACTATCGTACAATATATCCGATATAATTAATGTGTGTTATCAATACAACAGCAATTTCACCTTAATAACAGTTTAAAATTAAGCTCATATACGAGTCATCAATATTTTCAGCTTGTCAATACGCTGCTAGGATGAGGCTTCTCCACGCTGTGCCGTCATAGACATTGTTTAAATCATACTTCACTATCCTGTCTAGGTAACAGTGCAGACCCGGCAGGCCCAGAAAATGCACCTCACCGCCTTTTGTTGCCGTGGGCACAGCTTGGAGCCGAAGGTGGCCTTGAAAGCAGCGATGAGCATCTCGTGCATCTCACTGGTGACATCGTAGAAGGCGGCACAGTCGAGGAGCAGCACTTCACGTGGGTGGGCGTTGAGCCATTGGTTTATCTCACCAAGACTGTCCTGGGAGGGCACGAGATGGTACGGGGGGGTTGTTCAATCATCAAAGAAAGCATCATCGAGTCTCAAGGCGTCCAGCAGTCCCGCGTTGTGAAATGTGGACAAATCTTTAGTGGATGTTTTTCTTGCTCAAGCAAAGGCATATAAATGGACAGGACCCGAACATCCATTACACAGATTGACTACCAATCTACTTGCTATGCTGTCATCTGTTGGGCATTTCCCAGCTCCATAGGCTGGCAGTGACATACAAAGACCTTTGTCGTTATATACGGATGGTTATGTTAAGTGCTGTTAGCGAGCATCTCTCGCATGAGAAGTGTGGTCTGGCCAACTTCATGCTTGGCCGCCTTTGTCTCTCCACTGCTGATGTTTACACTGCTGAGGACCAGTTGAAATAATCATCTCTGGTGTTAGCTGTGCATTTTTCTGCTTTTAAGTAGCTCAATGTGCTAACCGTTACACTACTGCTCGCCATAAGACACACACACAAGACTGTTTCCATGGATTACAGGCGTGTAATCCCATAATTGGCGGCTCGATCTCATCTTGCACGCACAGCATCGCAACCCCTTCCATACCTGCACAGTGAGCGCAGTGTAGAAGCCGTGAGTGTAGCGCAGAATGTCCGCGGAGTCGTTCTGGTAGTGCGCAATCCGCAGGTCCAGGTAGCGCACCCCGATGTCGAGCTGCCCGCTCACATCAAAGTCCTACACGCGGGTAAGAGACAGTCGGGGTCCCGTGAGCTGGCACCGTCCCTGGTGGTTCAGCTGCAGTCCACCTTCTCCATAGCAGTCTGTCCGTGCCCAGTTTCCATCGAGCAATGCCAATGCAGTCCCACAACATTAAATGGCATCATTGTAAATGCTCTACATCATTTTCACGTGCAATTTACTGAATTTCACGTTGGTACGTAATAAATATTTGCACTTTGAAAATTCCTGTTGTTTCAAACGGCTAAACTAACACACCCTAACAAGATCAAGGATATAAGAGTTATTTGAATAGGACGGCATAAAGTGCTTTGTGACTGGTTGTACCACCGTGTTATTCTCTCGCCTCTCACTTTCACCGCTTCAACCCCCTACCCTCGTTCTACCTTAACGTAGTGTTTTTCACGTAAGCAAAGTATATTGATATGCAATTGCATCATATACAATACTGTACAACTTTAAATTGTTGTTGCTTGGACTAAAAGTGGTTGGCTACGTTAGTTTGCATGGGCAAGCAGCGTGCACTCACCTGCGTGTAGCTGTAACTGTAGATGATGGGGCGCGCAATGCAGGGAATCACTTGCAAGAGCGTGTGCAGGATCTGTGGCTGAGATGGCTCAAGTGACGATGTTGGATCCAGGTCGAAGGTCATGGTGTCGTGGCTGCCTGCCGATACAGCCGCACATTTTGAATTAATTTTGGGAGACCAGGAGCAGACTGTGGGAAGTGCGAGTGCTCCAGCAAGAGCTGTACCCTCATCTGTCAAAACAACGTAATATATAGTAGTAATATAATGGTTACTTACACCACAGTTTATTGGTATGTGACGTGTGGCAAGGGCAACGTATAGGTGAGCCCACGTCTTTCTACATGTTTGTCCAGTGTGCAATAGTAATCCAATTACCCTCTTGACTGACCTCCGTCTAGCGCAAGCCCTTCCTCAAGCTCCTTCCCTTCATGACCGTGGCTGATGATTCATTACTGTGGCTGACGATTCATTACCTGGGATGGCGAGGTGACACAGGGGGACATCCCAGAGGGCTTCAGGCAGCCCTGCCATCCAGTCGCTGTTCGGGATCCGTGGAGTTGCCTTCACCAAGGCAAGGCCTTCCTTGTTTACTGCAGTGCAACAATACATCTCGCCAAGGCACCTGAGGTAGTCCTGTAAAAGTCAAACAAATTGCCCAACCACCGCTTGTTAGTGATTAATCAAAAATACGAATTTACTTACGGTAGCGGGTGGGTAGGAACTTCCTATACGGAAGTCTTGTCCACCCAATACTATGCGGCGATATTTTACAAATTACTATGCTTGATGGTTGCTCATCAGTCTGATGATGCTTCCAACGTGGGAGGCGAAACGTCGCGAGGGAGAGCGCTCAGTAACACGGCTATACAGTGTGTGTATAGACTATAGACTGTATGTATAGACTGTAGACAATGTTATAGACTGTACAGAGGGAGAGAGCTCAGTGACACGGATATCCCGAAAGAACAGCTGTGAAGAGCAACCATCATGAATCGAGCCGTGAAATACTCCATCAGTAAGTTACTACGCTTGTTCAAAATTAGTGATCCGTTGTCATGCAGGCCTGGCTTTAAACACAACTATAGTTGAGCGCGGTACCTGTTACCTGGGCAAACTTTAGCAGCTAGCTCTGGACTCGCTGACTAAACCCCATTTGGCGCTACGCGCAGTAACCAAACCCAAACGATATTTACAGTAGAGTCAAGGTAGAAGCGTTCACGTCGCGATCCCTGTCAGGTAATACTTGGTATTGCCTGCGAATTCTACCAAACACTTCGAGGCCGAGCTGAAAGACAACGATGATGTCCAGAGGCTGACCATCGTGCTTCGAAGAATCGCAAAGAAGAAGAAGTAGAGTATTGTACTCTCCAGCCCCCAATTCTCAACCGGTGGCACTCGCGGCTTACCAATCAGTAAGCCGCGAGTGCCACCTAGTGGTCCGTGGAGATCAGACACAATTGAGCCTTGAGGCGAAAAAGATTGAGAACCTATACTCTATTGTACTTGTATGAGCGGCGCCCAACTTTGACAACCGGCACCAACCAGCCGCGTGTGGGGCTACACTGCTCTAGCGTGTACTGTACTGCTAGACGGGATCATACGTGTACAGTAGCACTGCACTAACAACCCACAACAAATAGCGACGGCATGCAGGGCAGGTCACAAACCGTGTGGTTCTTAAAATCACCGCAATGTATACTTGCACCACAGTAGGATTTAGACGTTACCTGTTAGTGTTTAAACATGTATATCAAATGCGGAAGTTGCTACGGTGTACTGCCCACGACAAGAGCAAATTTCATGCAAAGCGAAGGCTGCATATTCGCATTCTATCCCCACACCTCCCGGTTGTGTTTGTTTGGTTTTAAAACGAATTGTACGGATACATGATGGTTGCTTTTCAAAGCTGTTCTTTCGGGACAGCAGAGTCGAGCGCTCTGTCTCCTTCGCGACGTTTCGCCTCCCACGTTGGAGGCATATTCAGGCGTTGACTTCCGAGTGTGGGTGAGGTTGAGTGAGTTGTACTATATATCCTGTAGTTCCGTGGTCGGTCCTAGTCCCACCGCCGAGAAAGTCTGGATACATGACAATGCGCTGGGATGAATATAAACTACTGGGGCATCATTTTCCCGTATGCGACCTCTACTGCTGGATGAACGCCTCATGTCCTAACAATTTCGCACGAGCATTACGTTCTCTCTCGAGTGTGTTCTCTTCTTTGGCTGTCACGCCGTCGTTACTCACAACCACCGGTCATCTGGACCACTTTGTGCGTCCTGCGCTCATTACGTCCATACTGTCTTTAATATGTTGCCTGCACTTAAAGCATGTGCGCCTCTTCCTGTCTCCGCATAATTCGTTGCGAACATTTTTGTTTCTGCCTTTTATTCTTTGGTAATGAGGTTTGTGAAGCATGTTACGCAAACCATTTACACAAAGAAAAAACCACACTGTCTCTTCCTTTTTTTCTTTACTAACGAGGAATATCTGAACCATGTTACGCAAACCAGTTACACCAAACACATATACTGAACTCTCGAATATATAACCAAAGCAATGCATGTGCCTGTCTCGGGAGGCTTTAACACAGCAGGTTAAACGCCTAATTACCTCGCCGCGTTGTCTCGGCAGCTGGGCACGCGTTATCTGGTCGTCGCCAACATCCGCGATCTGATAATTTGCTGGTCGCCTCAATTATTAGCGGCGATAATGTGCTTCCTTACGCGCGCCGCGTTACGGGGCTCCTGTTATTTATACGCGGCACCACCCACGTGGCTGGGACTCCACCCGCGAGGCTGCGGCTCCACCCACGTGGGGGGGGCTCCACCAAGACGACGGAACCCGGATGTCAACTTCCGCACGTCACTCTTATCTGTCCATATGATTGGTCGCTGTGTGGCGACGCCAGGACATACCGGGCTGTGATTGGCCCGCGAGTTCATAGGCGGTTAACTCAATCGGGTGTTTAGTTTCTTTTGTTGGTTAGTTTCTTTTGTGAATATTGGTGCTAACCGTGTTTCTGTTCAGGGTTAAACTTTCGATCGTTTCCAGCCGTCGTCTGCCGTGCCGCGATTGTCCCTGCTCCTAATATTTCATAGTATTGTTTTTTAGCGTCGGTAGTCGAGGCTGGAGTGCGTAAATCGGCACCAGGCCGCAGCCACTGGTAATGTGTTTGACACGTTAAAGGAACACTCGGAATAATCGTGCATGTCCACATGACTGTCGCTGTTCTTACTAATACTGTTGTTGATGGTTGCAGCTGGTAAGTGAATCCAGGGATCGTGAGCGATGAGCTCCGAGGCGGATTTCCTGAGGCAACAGGGTGAGGAACGGTTGCCGTGGCGACACGAGAAGGGTCGCGCGATTTGCTTCCCCTGGTCAGTCGGTCCGCTTTTATTGAAGCTCGAAGGAAGAGTTGAACTATGTAACAGTTGTCCATCGTGGAGGCGGTAAGCAAGTTACAACATCTCCGGGCAACGGGGGCAATTTAGTTAGGGAAATTAACCTAGGCTACGATGGACTGGCGTCCCATCCTCGCTGTTCCCCTGCCTTGCGCCCTGTGTCTGCCGGGATAGGCTCCGGCTAATCGCGACCATGTACGGGATTAAGCGGTTTCTGAAAATGGATGGATGGAGTATATCTTAGGACTGTGGGAGGAAACCGGGGTACCCGACGAAAACCCACGCGGACACGGGGAGAACATGCAAACTTCACACAGAAAGCAAGCACCCGAGACGTGAATCGAACCCGGAAGCGTTTTACTGTGAGGTGGCAGCGCAACTCTGTGCCACCCGCACGCCCCTCGTTTATTCACTCGCTCCCGAGTTTATTCGGTTAACTTCATTTGGTGAGACCTAAGGAGACCGGGATATTGTCTCATTTGCAAGAGAGATCCGGACCATTAGTCTGCTGTGACAATTTATAATTTGACTAAATATTTAAAATAATCAGTGCTGTTATGTATAATCCCAATTGAATAATCTGCGGTGTACAGTAATTTTCGAATTTGGCAGATTTTTACTCGGGTGTAGGTGGTGCCTCCTACACAAGCTAGACCTGGTTCAGTCGTTAACATATAGCACCTACTGGATATGACATGCACGACTAGTAGCCCTTTTGTTAATACAAACACTACCAATGCTAGAATCTGATTAGTTGCCAAAATATGGCAAGGTCGCGGATTTCTAGGTAATACTGTGACAGATCAGTACTTAATAATACTCTACTTATATTTTACGTGATGGTCTCGTGTGCAGTGCAACGCCTCAACACAGCTCTCAGTCAGTACCAGGGCAAGTACTTGGCTCCACCTGCCTCCACACAGGTATGTGGTGGATGCCTACACACGCTGGTTGTCCACTGGACTATTTATATACTTCATTTATTTTCACCTATTAGGTTGCACAGGCAGTGTGGAATACGTGCATGCGTTAATGTGAAATACTTCCACACAACAGAATATAACCCATGATAATTCAATCTTCGGGACAGTTTGTTAATAGTTGGCTGAATTCACTTACTGTATGTAATGAGATGAATAAAACAAATATCAAAGCATGAAATGTCTTACCTGCTTGTAAGTTCCTGCTGGCTGCCTGTCTGTGCATCCAGTTGCAGACTGAGCAGTGTAATTGCTTCAGCTTGATATTTATAATGGGCTTGTTGAATGTGTTTATTGCCTTAACCTACAGCACCTGAGTCGCACCTATTATACCTTTGTTTATTGCCTTAACCTACAGCACCTGAGTCAGCACCTATTATACCTTTGCTCTGTTGATAAAGCTGAATAAACAAACACAAATTTCAACACGGTTGTCCAGGGAGATGTCTTTGGTGAGGGAGACCCACCAGCTCCATGGCTGACGGACAAAAGGTGAGCATATTTACACATTTGCAGCGGGGTTCAGCATTTTGTGCAAGTTTTAAAATGTCAAGAAGTAAAGAGTGATTCCCAGGCTTGTTCAATATGCCAAACCAATGCGCAGTGTGTTGACTGTCCGTTTGAGTCGAAAATATTTGCACTTCTCACGGCAGTTTGCTCGCACCCCTGGTAGCGGAATACGACGGGCACCTGGAGGAAATGGAAGGGCAGCTCCGAAACTACCAGGTAAGTGGCACAGACAGGACCCACCCTGCATCAATACACAGCACAAGACTTTTCCTTTACCATGGCACAGACGTGTCTTGTATTACCAAACAGCTCCTACAGCTGTGCCTGGCTGTGTTCTCACCTGCTGCTCATAATTGAAATCGCCGTGTCCTGTAGTTTACTGCATCCTGCCTTTCAAAGTGTCTGTGTGTCATGTGCAGTAGTGACATTTATTGGCTCACTTAGCACTCTCCTGTTTAAAGATAGCACTGTTTTGTGGGGAAGAAAGTAATGGAGCAGTGCTTACATTTGCCACAACGTTTAGCTTGCAGAGGGAGATGTTCATAACAGATCGATTCGAGAATGTGCTCATTGTTCTGTCATGTCCTCCCTGCGTGTCTAATAAAATCCTCACTCTGTCAAGAGCTTGTGAAGTCACTGCACTTTGCTGCCGAGCCCCCTTCATGTTAACTAATGCAGCCAATTTGTATTTAGTTTCAAAGTTCATTTTGTGCAGTACGATTAATAGGATGTGCGTGCAAAACCACTGTGTATTTTGGCAGATTGTATTTATTATTTATGTTACTTTATGCTGATTTCGTTGAGGTTGATTGTTGCCAACCCAGTGAATCATTACTGCTTTGTAGACTATTTAGAAAGTTTGCGCCAGAAAGAAAAACACTTCTTGTGACCATTTCGCCACACGTAGCCTTGGTGTCACAAATGTGAGAGGACCATTTGAGATGCCTTTTACGGGCAGCTCCTCTAAATCCTGCAATCGTGTGTCGGCTCTTGCTGGAGACCTGCACCAATGCTGTTTGATGAGCGAGGGGCTCTCATGAAATGTGTGCCTCTCCTCCTCAGAGCCTGATGGGCGAGATGAAGCTCAAGATGGAGAGAGTGGTGGCGGAAAACGAGAGGTGGGGCAATGCACATTGTTTCTAACTTGTGTAAAGAGTTTAAAAATGACTGCGATTACAATCCTTCTAAACGCTAACTGTTGATCAGCCAACCATTTCACAAATCTACTGAGTTTAGATTTCCTTAGTCCATAAATTCACCGGGCGTGGTGCTGGTCACCCACCTCCTCGTGTGCCGTTTCGACCTCCATAGGTGCTCGCTAACGGCACTTGCCCCTACAGTCTGTTAAGGCTATACGGGGATTTTTGTCTTTGTACTGTATATTTATTTTGAAGTATCTGACTCCTGTGGCACAATGTACGGTAAATAGTCACTCCGACATGTGGTTTTAATCATTACTAAGTTTAAGCCGTAACTTTTCCATCACAATTTCCAACTAAGGTTGAGATCTTTAATGCTTTAAAGCTGTTCATCTGTGTATAACGAGATGATGCTCATATACATGATCCAATAGGAATAAAAGTTTAGTACAATACTAATTGCTATTATCCTATGGAAAACCAGCAATTTTGATTAAAGGTTACTCATACCCTCCCTGGCAGAGTGGCTGTTTGGGGCCCATATTATTGCAGCCTGGAAATGTACAGTTGCTTGCACACCTCGTGCGAGATTTATGAGTATACGCACCAATTACATACTTTCGAGGCCAAATGCACATTGTGAAGCTTTACAATATCCATGTGAATGCATAATTTTTCGTCCTTGTTTATCGTCTCTGTAGGCTGCATGTGGAGCTAAGGAAGAGTGTTGAAGCACAGCTGGATGGTGCTGCCACAAGTCTGGGTATGCTCACTTCTGACCTTACAGAAGAGGGCATGGCCAGAAACCTGCAGGAGCAGGTTCAGCTAGCCAATCAGGTGAGAGCAGATAAACCCTACCACACATGAATACAGTGACAGCTTGGGGATAAACATAGACTCTTTGTCTCTGTGTGTTAGTCCATGCCATGCGGGTTCTCTGTTGCTTGATTGCCACTGTGCGCTGGCACATTTTTACTTTGGAATATGGTGCGTTGCTAGACCTGTAATGATTCACTCTATCTTTGGTTCAAAGAAATGTTACCATTCCATAAGAGGATTATTTGACCATATTGCATTGCACTGATCAGTGCAGGTCAGTGCACTGTGAGAGGTGGCCAAAAGTGATTCGGATATCACTTGCCGCAGATGTTAGCCGTAGCCAGGAATTGAACTCGCCATATTGGGTTCATGGCACAGCACGCTAACCACTGTGTCACCACTAATACAGTTGCATAAGGATAATTAAAAGCCATTGTCTTGCATGTGCTTCCTTGCTCACCCCTACCCCACAACCACTGCTGTGCTTGGCAGGAAAAGGAGCAAGCTCTACAGATGTGGCGTGAGGCCTCGGATGAGCTGGAGCGGCTGAATGAGCTCTATCGGGAGCACGTGGGGGATGCGCAGCTGCACCTGCAGGAGCAACAGCACCACAAGGTTCCTCCTCTCTCGCTCTCAGGGAGCTGGTGACAAAACCACCAGCAACTACAGCCGCTGTTATTACCTTCTTTACTCAAGTCTCCACTTCAGCTGCTACGTGTAGACAGCGCACATTGTGAAATCTAATGTTACGTGCTCGCGTGCATTGTAAGAGATACGCTTCGAAAGTATGGTTTTAATGGAGGGTTCTTAAACAGGCTGTTGGAGTGGCCTGCTGAGCTATGGCCCACTGAGTGACATGGTGCACTGGGACAAAAACAGACTAATTTAGTGAGGTGATAAAGAGAGAGAGATAAGCAGGCGCGCTGTAGGAAAGCGATAAAGAATTATTTGCCGAAAAAGAGAATACAAGAGAGCGAAAGATTATAGACTTTGCAATAAGGGGTCCCATGATGTCCTGTCACGTTATAATATCTGTACATGTGACATCATGTGATCTGACCCGCCAGAGCACCAACAATGTTTTTTGTCACATACTAATGTCATGTCGCCCACCTGAACATGCTGATTTTAGTATGTAGCCCGCTGGAAAATATAGTTGAAGCACCTGCCTTTAAAGTATGGCTTGGTCTCTTTCGCTATGACAATATATATGAACCCGTCTCTTAGGTTAGTAAACAACCAGTGAACAACACCCATTGGTATGCTTTACTGTCTTTTCTGTTTACCTAGTGAGAACCTATTTGTAAAGAAACGTTGTGTTCTCTTTGTTTTCGTTTGTGTTGCTGTAGTAATGTTGGTGCATTAGAGCCAAACATTTTACCCACTGATACTCTTCTACATGTTTGTGAACGTCCTCGCCAGACATTTCTACTGCGACACCTTAAAAAAATCTCCAGCCCAGGCACAATTGCAGTTGTCTAGCGTTAAGCTCAGGCTTTGGATTACCATGATCAAAGTTACGCTTTTTTTGTTACATATTCAAGATCCTGTCCTCCAGTGCTCACTTACGAATACTACGACACCAAGACGTAACTTACGTTTCTCACAGGGGGTTATACTAGAGCTTAAATACGATTAAAACCCTTAGGGAAGCCTAAAATTGGGAAGAGGGTTTGAAAGTTAAGCCAACAGGACTTTAGGGAGCCCTAGGATAGAATTTTAACTCTCTAATGAATTGAAACAGTTTACCACAGTACTGACTTAAAGTATATCATTTTGAGGATATATTTCATGTAATTAGAATTATTTAAGATAGTAATTTACATGGGCATTGTTCCGTGGGCTGCAGTGTATTCACATGAACAGCATTTCCCACGAGGGAATAATAATTGGAAATAGTAAAAGCTTAAAGGTCAAGGTTTATGATGTGCAACACTTTTGGCACCCTGACACTGTCCCATGCCGATGCTGTGCATGAATGATAATGCAATCTTATTGCTGTCACACGTCGGCCTGTTAAACCAACAACAGGCTCTGTGTGTGTGTGCCCTGCTGCAGGAGCATCTGGTGGCGGCGCAGCATGTTTCCCAACAGCTGCAAGTCACTAAACAGAGGCTAGAAGCAGTGAGAGACACACAAGTCACCGACGAGCATGTTTTCAATAACGTTGTCTGTTTGGCCAATTTCTTCGAAATGTTATGGATTGTCTCATTTTGGGTGACCGTGCTGTGTCATTGCAGACCAACCAACAGCTGGCGAGAACACTCAGTGACCAAAACGTGGAGCTGAAAGAGCTAAGCATTCAGCTTCGGTACAGATTACTCTGGCGTGCTGCACCCGACCTCACGCCACTCTCCTTTGCTTAATGCTGCCTCACTCCACCTTGCCTAGCTTCACTTTGTGTTGACCTGCTGCGCTGCATTTGCTTCACTGCACAAACCTTTCTCCGGCTATAACCTGTGTCACACAGCTATTTGACACTTCTTATTGCATAAACATTTATCCGAGGGATTTTTCTTAAAAAGTAAACCCATGTAGAGAAACAAAATATGTAAGTCGTAACAGTGGTCATACATTTTAAAACGTATTACATTGTCGTGAAATTTAGTCTGAGGAACTGCTTTTTTGAACGTTTTAATTCACCTCAGAATCATGCACATTCATGTTTGCACCTCAGCGGTGTAATCCGTTCGCGGAAATTCGAATGAGATGTCAGAGCCATTCTTCCTCTTTGCGATTCTTCAAAGCACGATGGGCAGCTTCTGGACATCGTTGTCTTTCAGCTTGGCTTCGAAGTGTTTGGTAGAATTCGCAGGCAACACCAAGTATTACCTGACAGGGGTCGCGACGTGAACGCTTCTACCTTGACCCCCAGAGCCATTTAATTGCCGGGAAGCAGCGTTATGATGGTCCCAAAGCGCCAATATACTGCACCCAACACAATTACTGCCACCGCCCCTTCCTGGTGGCCCCCTGTGTCGCCCGCATGAGTAGGCAAGCCAAGATGGAGCAGCGCACGTCCAATGCTAAGTGCGAGGAGCTGGGCAAGGCCATGGACAGTCTCCGCGAGGAGTTGGTGAAAAAAGTCAGTCGTCATGCAATGCTTGTTTTAACATACATGGTACAGGTTACCAAAACATATATAAAGATAGATGTTTGTTATTAGTACCCAGTGAGCTGCAAGCTCTTTACGGGATTCCTGCGACACAACAAACACGCGAATTGACAAAAGTAAATAAAAACATAAAAATCACATTAACACAATCTACTACAGGATGTAGGGTCTGTCAATACCCATGCTCATGCAGTTAGCAGTGGAGTTGGAGTTGGGTGTGCTATTTAACCATGTTTCACCGTGCTGGTTAGTGCAAGTTCGTGAAGGTGGGCAGCATAGACATGGTATCAGACAGAGCAGAATTAACTGTTTATTCAAACAATTCATTTGCTGGGCCGGGGTTGGGGGGGGGCCGTGTGGTGGGGGTGAATCGTTCCATGTCGCCTGTTCACGTCCGTACCCCGCGGCGCCGCAGGACGAGGAGGATGCGGCCGTGCGGAAACGGGAGCAGGTGACGGAGCGGCGCATGCAGGAGATGCACAAGGCAGTGACGCAGCTTGAAGCCAGGTGGGGCCTTTCCGTCAAGTCACGATAAACCAAAAGCAAGCACTGACACAAATCACAGCCGTAAGTTCAATTCAATTCAACTTTATTTGTCAACTCTACCATATGTACAGGACATACAGAGAATCGAAATACCGTTTCTCTCAGACCCCGGCGTTGTTTACTGTCGTTCTACAAATGACTTGCAGAAAAGTAACTATACATGTATAGCCCTCGTGTTAATCCACTGCTGGATGACAGTCTCCTCACCATGCAGGTTCTGGGGTCGTTTATCCATACTTCACTATGCTGATCAGTTTGGGTTTGTGAAGGCAGAAAGCAGACACAACGGAGTGTTGAATCAAGTATACCAATGGAATTTGTTGCACTCCTCTGCTGATAAATTAGCCCTTCTGCAGCTTACAACATCTGTTTTATATATGGCTTAGCTGCCGACATCTGATGGGATTGGTCGCCTTCTGGGCGAATTGATCATAGACAACAAAAGGAATCTCTGTGTGTAATGCACTTAGATTATTTTGAATCACTTGTGCATTCTTTAGTCTTTATAGGACTATGCACATTGTCAGCATTGCTTGCTTTCAAGTGCAAATGCAAAGATAAAAACTACAGAAATAATGCTGCTTAAGGGACAGTATATGGACAGACAAATTATTAAACATTACTGCTTTTTCACGAGCCTGAGTGTGAAAAATATATTGCCCACTGACATTTTTACACGTAATCCATTCTCATTTATCACGTCTATAAACGTGGTTTATTGGACCAAATTCACTGTAACGCTTTTGAATTGGAAGCCACCAGGCAATATATATGCATATCGTACCGATACATTTTTTTGGTTTGATGAATTACATTGTAACAAATGTTGTTATATCATAATTTATTAAAGTCCAGGATGGAGTCGTGGTGCAGCTGTTAGCACATTTCTCTATTAACCTTCCGAGATGTGTTTGATTTTGGGCTACAGCTATCATCGATAGAGTGATATCTAACCCAGTCCTGAGCTCTGCCGTCCTTTATCCACTAGTATTACCAGTGCAGTGATACATGGTAACACAACCCCCCCTTGACTGACAAGATGTATTAGAAAGCGTGACATTTAATCACATCCATATTGACTAATGAAAAATGGGCTTGGCAGTGCACATCACGAGAAGGGATGGTGGCCAACGTTTATGGCCTCATGGTGGAGTGGCAGCCGAAGGAGGGAACGCACCCAAAAGCATACCGACCGTGGAGGTGGAACTTTGAGATCAGCTGATGTTTAGCAGCTGAAAGGGCTTTTGCATTATAGGAATGTGAGGTATGTTAATGGCTTGGGAGACCTGGCTGTTGATGATATCTCACCCCTTGGTCAACTCTGCTCCTCTCCCTGATAACGGTGGTAGTGGTAGTGGAGGTAACAGTGGTGACGGTGTTGATGTCATTGATGACTGCAATGATGGTGTGCATATCGGTATAGGTTGCGCTTAGCGGCGCAGGATAGCGACTCGCTACGCAGGGAGCGTGACGCCCTGCAGGCACAGCTAGCGGAGGCCGCGCTCCGAGCCGCCCAGCTGGAGGAGGAACGTTTCCAGGCAACGAGCAAGGTGCGCGATGGCCTGCAGCTCCTCGAGGAGGCCACGCTGCTCAAGGACCAGGTGAGCCAGTTGAACTGCGACGCTCCCCCTGCACTCCCACTTTTTGGCAAACAGCTGCGTTGCCGTCATCTTTACGGACATGGTGTTGACGACACTGGTCTGTGGTCCGGCAACTTGGACATGCGGTTGTTGGGTCACGGAGATGGAATCTTTGAGACCCCAAACTGCAGACCGACGGGGTGACCTGTAGGAGATAAAACAATATGCAAGCTTTGAACCTATCCCCAGATTTTTGAGTCTTACTGAATTTATCCGAGCACTCAAGTTTCTGTATCCTGATCATGAGTAAATAAATACTAGTTTCCAATATTTTGTTCTCTTAATTCCAGATTACAACCCTTAAACATATTAACCCAGTGGTTGGGTCTGGAAGAGCTACGTAAACATAATAATATACATTTGCTCACAAGACGTGACTTATTTTAATACGAAGCTCCAGGTATTTTATAAAGTCATGCAAAATCCTGTGAAACGTATAACAGAGATATGATTCTGGGTCTCTTTGTCACGGCTGCATTCCAGGGTTAAGCATGCAAAGATGATTTTGCACTGCCCGTGAAATGGAAGACGTGCTCTTCTAAGTCGGGCAGCCACACGGGTGATGGTCGAGCATTGTTGTCGTTGGCTGCAGGCACTCCTGCGTGAACGGCAGAAGGAGGAGGAACTGGAGAGACTGAAGGAGGCCATGGCACAACTGGTGCAGGAGGCGGCCGCCAGGACCCGCAAAGAGGTGTGCCTCCCAGCTGGGGCTGGACCGTCCTTGACACCTATTTCCCGCAGAAACCTGTTCCCAAAATTGGCCCAACTTGTCCCCATGAGTTGTAACGCTGAAAGTTTAGCATTACAGCTAATAAATGGCCGAGGCCACTATTGAAGGTATTTCAGCACAACCAAGAATAATGCCGCTCTATTTGCCCTGGGGGGCAATCACGGTGTATAGGAATAAGGTTCCTGTTAATAGACATACTATGGAACACTGCCTTGTCTGTGCTCTACTACCCAACCTCTGCAGCTCAAAAGACCTTGCGGAGTTCAATGAAAATGCAAGGGGCTGTGTAAGAAAATGGGAAACTGTAATTTAACATCGCGCTTCGAAGAATCGCAAAGAAGAAGAAGACATGCCTACAGCAACCCACAACAGAGACGTTCCATGTGTAGCTGAGTCCCCATTAAGGACACAGACCAATGAGACTTAAAGCCAGACATAGGCTAGCCTGATTCGTTAATGTTGTGTCGTGACTTTGAATGTAATATAACCCGCATGCATCTTCAATTATGTTTTGTGGTCAATGAGCAGGTGGAAAACGTGAGGAAGCAGTGCAATGGGCAGATATCGCATCTGACCAAGAAGCTGTCCACCCAGCAGATGGTAGGTTTTGCTACCTGCAGTAGCCCTGAATGGCTATGAATTCCCTGGGAATAAGTGTTTGGGCCTCAACCTCACATAAATGTCCCGGGGCTTGTTTGGCGAATAGAATGCCCTGGTACTCATTTGTGCTGCCCTGGCTGCCCCCAGTGCTCTCTAGGGCTGGTTGTTGGTGTTGGATCTCAGTTGCATTATCCCAGGCTGTGCTGGAATGTTGCTGTCTCTTCTCTCTCAGGTTTCTCTGCCCCCAACCTTCCACTCTGCTACAAAAAAGCAGAGGAAGTAAATTTCTCCTATCGGTTGTAATTTTTGGTCTCAATGCAGTTGCAACAATTTATTTACCGTCGAAATTACAAGATTATTTCATATGGAGACATCATGGCGGCAATTTCTAAGCTATGTAAATTATAATTGTTGTTGTTGTGACTCTGGCGAGCGTGGAGGCGACGTTAAAAATGACAACCACTTGTAGAAAATTGATCTGCGTTACACGGAGTCAGGGAAAGGTCAACGTGGCCGCTCGCTATGTCGGTTGTGACGCACATCGTTCTGTGTTCACCAGGAGTGCAGTGACAAACAGAACCTGATGGATCGGGCCATCAGAGAGAAGAGGGCAGCCGAGGATGAGCTGGAAAAGGTGCAGCATTCATAATCATGTTTCCATCATAAGTAACAGCTGCAAATAGTAGCGTGTCAAGTCAGAGATTCTCTTAATACTGTAATGACTATTTGTATTTCATCATAACACGACAAAAGCCATGAGAAGGATGTGATGCATCACCTTATTAATCCCACTCGTATTGGGGTAAATTACATTTTGCAAATCAACGATGGCCTGTCGGCAAAACAGGCTGCTTATTAATAGGACTGACCATAATGATGAATAATTGTGTTATGTTTTTTTCTGAATTAATTTGTGCACCACTGCCAATGCAGTGACTTTTTTGGATTGTGTACAGTTTCTTTAATGGACCAGTCTGCTCAGAGCGATTATTTATGAAAAATATCGGCGATTGTCAGTTACAACACTGACAGAAATCGTCGCAAAACTATTTGCTATATCACCTCCTGCAGGCACACCACCTAATTATCTTACAAGAAATGTCTCATTTAGCCTCCGTTTCTGCGTGAGCGAGTGCACCATCACACTTGGGAGAGATGTCCTTTGCGCGTCATGTAATCTTGGTGAGCTGTCACCTGCGTTCGAGGTTTATTGATCAACACACTTGAGAGATCATTAAAGAACAAGGTTTTCCATCTCTCAGCTCTACCGGCAGGGCCACGGGATCGAGGGAGAGCAGCGCAAAGCGGACGCGCTGCTTCAGCGCTGCCTGGCGTCGGAGAGGGCTCGCGATGAGACGGCGATCAGCCTGCAGGCCGCGCAGGCGAAGCTTCGAGCTGCCGAGATGCAGTGAGTGGGCGCTAACCAGGGCTTCATTCCTCACTGAGTATTTTCCAAGTCGCTGGTAGACTGGAGTAGGCACGCGACTCGTAGCCACAATCACAGCAAAAGGTATACTGGATGCGGTGGCAAGCTCAGAAATTTGTCTTTGCTTGCTGACCCCGACAAAGTCGCTAAAGTTAAACCCTGTCAGTAGCCATCACGTACAAGCATGCTTGTAATAATAATAATAGCATTTTATAGAGCGCCTTTCACCCAAGGGTCACAAAGCGCTTGTTCACATGTGCGCACACAGACCGCGAGGGTAATGATGTTAACGAGCATCTATTACGGCTGGCACAGCACTCCAGGATGTGAAGTATTCACCTCTATGCCCAACTGTCTTTTGTCCCCAGAGGTAACAGTCACACACTGTGCCAGGCACTCATTTTTGGCTTAGTCTAGCTAGGAAAGGAGATTCAGGACAGATTCTGCTGCACTTATCAAACAATTTATTCGAGCTTGGAATGCGTTGGGATTGTAGCTTAGGGCAAAACCCACTGCAACCCAACTGCCACAACACATGTTTCAGACACACTGAACACATTCAATCCTTATTCACTTTGTGTTATAGTGTTTTCATATGGCCTGTCTTGCAGTTCTTCGTCACGTTGTGTTGTATTGCGTTATGATACACACCGTTGCTGGATGTCACGGTCAATCATATTTTCATTTCGGGTTGTATCATGTCACTTCTTGTTCTCTCTTTATCTTGTTTATCTTCTCGTATAAATTGTCATGTCAAGCCGTCCTGTCACGATGCACTTGCATTGCGTCGCGCCTCGTCGCTCCGTGCCGTCGTGTCGTCCCGTGTCATTTCACATCACCGTCTGCGCGGGGATCGGTGGCGGCCCAGGCTGGAGGAGGAGCGGTCGCGCGCGAGGACGGACGCGCAGTCGCTGCGCTCGCAGCTGGAGGCGGCGCGGGCCGAGTGCCAAGACGCCGGCGAGGAGCTGCTGGCGGCACAGCGGCAGGGCGACGAGCTGCGGCAGCACGCGGAGGAGATGCGCCGCGAGGGCCAGGAGGCGACGCGAGCCGCCCGCAAAGAGGTGCTTGGCCCGAACGTCAAGCTGTGCGTGCCAGGCGGAAATGCGCAATTGCGCTTGTGATCACACGGCTCGGCAATAATGCATTTGTGGTGCGGGCCCGGGCACGGCCGAGGTCAATGCTGCGGTTGCGTTAACCCTGAGATACGCACCATATATTTCACACTAGATGTTAAAGATCCCGTGTTGATATTTTCAAAGTAGTAGGACGTGTGTCAGGAACCTGGTTCAGTTAAACTTCGCCATATTTGATCAAATACTTGCCAATGACTTCAATGGGAAACCGCAATGGAACATTGTCCCCATACTGCCACACCATTGCCCATTCTATCCTCGTTGGCCGGTACGGCATTTGCGTCTCATTTACTTTATGCCTCACGGGGGCAGCTGGCACAGAGATGTGCTCCGTGGGAATCGCGGTGTAAACATTAAGTGGTGACGATGGTGCGATGATGTTGATGATTGCATGGCGGCGTGGCAAGATGTGGCGCGTGCAACACGACAGCAAGGCACAGGAGTCGGCTCTGGAGGCGCGGCTGAAGGAGCTGCAGCTGGCGGGGAACGCGTCTGTCGAGGAGCTGCACCGCATGCTGGCGGTGCAGCAACGTCTCAACAGGCGCTTCCGCGAGGAGGCGCGCAACGCCACCGCCGCCGCGCAGAAGAATGTCGCCAAACTCAGGTGAGTGGTACTCTGGGAGGTAGGAACGCAAGCGGACACGTGGGGGAAGTTGCTGTTTGTGTGGTGGCATCGGGCATCTTAATGCTCCACCGTATGCGCACTGCCCCTAAACTTTCGTTCGCGACACTTTCTGCTATGGCTGCTGTCTTGTGTTACCAAAAGAATGAATTCTTGCATTGGCCGAAATTCTATTTTATCCTCGCAGCAAAGAGACAAAAGTGTGTTTAAAGCAATTGTATGTAACAAACCCATGGCAAAATGTGGGGAAACACTTGCCCCCGTTGAGACAGATATAGCCCGTGACTACATTTTATACGGGCTGCAGTCATATGAAGCCTACCACTTTGAAACGACCCACAAACGATACCTATTCATCACTGCATCTTAACCACATGAACCGGGCAGCAGAAGGAATATTTTAGACCTGGCAACACTTTATAATTTTTGTTCGCTCAGTTACTTCTCTCACTGCAAGGACCTATTTGTGCTACATTAACATTGTGAGTCCCATTATTATAGGATAACGCACATGTGTGTAAATGTGTGGCTCGCCAATGATATTTGAAAGTCATTTTTGGCCCTCAGCAAGGAAAAATTTCCTTACCGCTGGAATATGGAATCAAAGAGATAATCGTGTTGCTTTATTTGTGTGTGCGGCAGAGCGGAGCTGAGCTGGCACAAACGACATGCACAGCAGCTCACCGCTCTGTGGGAAGCTGCCCGCATGGAGCATGAGGAGGTGAGTGAAAGTGCAGTGCACGTGTAAATCTCTGTTGCCACTTTACTGCTGAATGATCAAGGCTTTCCTCATCCAGCTGTGTAAATAAATTAGTCCGATTGCATTATTTTCCCAGGTCTTGTAAATTAGACATGCGGTTTCAGTGGGCACATACTTGACCTAACAAAGGACACCAATCAGCATCACTGTATGAATACATGATTGAATGTCCGTTTGGGTTTTCGCTGCATAGGTTAATCGGCCTGCTAACTAAATGCCCCCGTGCCCTGTAATGGACTGGCGTCCCATCCTGGGTATAGCCCTGCCTTGCGTCCTGTGTCTGCTGGGATAGGCTCCGGTTCACCGAGACCCTGTACAAGATTAATCGGTTTCTGACAATGAACGAATGCATAAAAGAATGAACGAATGAGGATTGTGAAGTAATCATGCCCTGTCACCCCGTGTGCCCCAGAGTCAGCAGCTGCAGGCTGAGAGCCAGGAGAAGGTGGAGCGGTTACAGAGGCGGTTGGCCCAGGCAGAGAACCGCGCCACCGCTGCCACTCAGCAGGTGAGCAGCCAATCCGCCCCCCAACCAACCCCCCTGCCTGCTTGACTGCCACTCATCTTAATCGCTTTACCCCACACGTAGCATGCAGCCACCCACTAGGTTTGCAATCTCTGTGGTATAAAATAACTGCATCATAACACTCATTAATTAGTTGGACGACGACATCATAATATATAGGAAGCAGTGTGTGTGGCAATGTTGGCACCGGCAAACCGCCTGGCTGCCTCCTCTGCCTCTGCGCTTTCCTCGCGCCTCATTCTCTCGTCGAATAAATACCTTCGACATTGAATGAATTATGTGCGTGTTAGAAATTACAAAATATTATTATCAGATAATTTTACCTGGGCAGATGTACACACTTCCTAAGACAGCTACTTCCTGGGAAAGCCAGAAGAGGTGGTAATCCTGATAGCGGCTCACAGATCCAATTCATGCTCCCGTTCTATCTCCACCGCGTGCTTGTGTGCGTGCATGCAGCTGAATCGCTACGCGACCCAGGGGACTGTGATCTGTGGTGATCGTTGAGCAAAAGACGACAGCCACCGTGTCAAGTTTTCATCAACAGTGAGCATGCCCATGCCTTTACCACTTCGAATTGGCATGTCATATCGGCGCACATTGAACATCGAGTACA
>JAZEWU010000016.1:8059174-8077498 GCA_036362915.1 Geotria australis
ATTATTACTGTGTATCACAATACAGTCAAGTATATGGCCGTTAGATACTTTTGTGGCAAGTATTGCTTGGGAACGCCTATAAAGGCGAGCACAGCACAGGAGGGGGTAGGTGGCCAGCACCACAACTTGCTGCCTTTTTCTCCCAAATTACAATATTGAAACATTCCACCAGGTACTTATTTGAGGCTGGATCTGTTCAGATTATCGCCACTGGTGTTGGCGGCCATGAGTGAAAATGGAGCTCGGTGTGCCAGGTTTGCAGTACTACATGCGAAGTAGGTCCCCACGATGTACTACATACCCTCCCAAACAGCCATGTCTCACCTGTACTGAGGGTTGCGAACCCATACGACGAGGCCGCTGGTGGCCCCGGCGAGGACAAGCAGCTTCCACAACCACAGCGGGATAAACACGGCCCAGCAGCTCCACTCGATGACGCCATCGAGCCGCAACGCGAGGAGCACAGAGAAGAGCAGCAGGCAGCAGTACACCAAGAACTTGCTGTGAAGGTCACACGGCACAAACCACTCATCAGCAATAAAACTACAGCACAGAAGCACTCAGATTCAAGCCACCCACGTGGTAACATGCCAATGGTATAGTTATAGAATATGTGCAGGAGGTACAACGCCATTGCAGCCCACAGGCCAGATGGGCACTGTTTTACCACATGGGGAGAAATGGATTGGGGGTCCATTAGGATTCCTTGCACTACCACTTATGCTAACAACATTATGCCCCTGCATGTACTGGTGTAGTTTTTCACGGCTCGATTTATGGTGGTTTCTCTTCAGAGCTGTTCTTTCGGGATATCCGTGTCGAGCGCTCTCCCTCGCGACGTTTCACCTCCCACGGCGTGATGCATCATCAGGCGTGATGCTTTCAACGTGGGAGACGAAACGTCGCGAGGGAGAGCGCTCGACACGGTTATCCCGAAAGAACAGCTCTGAAGAGCAACAATCACGATGCCTGCATCATGCTCACCATATTGTCTGCACCTTACATGAATATTTGCCATGGTGGGGAGGACTGAGGCTTTGGAGTGGCTGCCCCTCCATACGACCTGGCTCCACTTAGGTGAATTTACAAATTGCGAGTGGGAGAGTTTATTTTACCAAGTGGGAACTCGAGTGTAGATGGGCTCTTTTAACAGGAATAGAGTCAACAGCACGAACAGGTGCGGGAAGGCAGTCCTGTACCAGTCTGTCCACTAATAACCAACCCATGATTGAGTACGTGCGGTGTATTAACCAAGACACTTAGCTGAACACGATTTAAATGCTGTTCTGAAGGGTCAGTATCTAAAACGTAGCTTATCACAGTTTCACTTCGATAGGTGGTGTTTTTTTAATTACGGATATTGAGTACTATTTGCAGAACGACAGTAAACAACGCCGGGGTCTGAGAGAAACGGTATTTCTATTTCCTGTATGTCCTGTACATATGGTAGAGTTGACAAATAAAATTGAATTGAATTACAACTCTTAAGTCAGCGTCCATGTATTATTAATTAATATAACGTGTTAATTTTCTTTAGACACATTTTTTAATTACTAGAAATTTCACATTCCTGCTGCAGGGACCAGCCCACTCAATGTAACGACGTACCAACAACCACTGTCGTCTCCTAATGAAGCGGTGCAGTCTCTCTCGAGATACGGTACTGCTCATGTGAGCATACAGGAAGTGATGGCATTATGGGATTACGGATGGATGAGCGAGGACGTGAGTGGTGAGATTACAGGGGCTGTTTATGGTGATCTTATTAGTAATGCTCATGATGTTGGTGGGGGAGGGGCAACTATTAAAAACAGCTCCATTTCTCAAAGGTTCTTTCCAGCGTGACTACAAACTGACTTAAAGGTGGCGATGACGGTGGTGGCATGAGCGATGGCCATCGCGATGGCATTAGTCATCTGGCGGTATGGGCATTGAACTGAAACCGTGGTATAAAGATGAGAGCATTGGTGACGATGTTAGTAATCATGACGGTGTAAGTAATGCTGGTGGTCAGGGCATTAATTGATGATAATAGTATCAGTGGTAATATATTAATGGTAACGATGCTGAATGTATCATTGGGTTGGTATTGTGTTAGACGTTTATTATTACAGCAGAAAATACCCAGTGAGCTCTCAAGCTCTGGATCCGGGCTTCCGTCCGAACTAACCAACGCAAACAATACAGTATATAAAAAAAGTACAGTACCCAGTACACAATACTATATACGCAACAATCCACACCAAACGAAGAGGTTTCACACCCCACTTCCAGATTACCACCATCACGGCTACCACCATCACACAAACACAACCCCATCACACGAGACGCGACCCACCCCCTTTACAACACAAACACCACACTGTACGTCGTCATCAGCCATGATCAATACACTGCAAGGGGCTGTGTAAGAAAATGGGAAACTGTAATTTGACCATCGCGCTGCTTCGAAGAATCGCTAAGAAGAATACACTGCTCGATGTAGGTCTCGCCAAGCCGTCTCTCACACTCCTGCGATGTAACAATCCACCCAGCACGAGTTGATTTCATCCCTCCACCCCCTCCTATGTAAGTCTCTGAAATACACGCCGTTCCTTTTCTGGACTCCGTTTTCATCATTCCTTCCAACTCCGTGTCCTGCCCCAAGCCTTCTTCGTGTTAGCGAGCACTCATTAAGGCCGACACGGCGCGCGAAGGGATGACGTGACCAGCATCACGACCGGCCGCCCTGGTCTCCCCAGCGGTGATATGCTACACACCGCACCACGTAAACTCACATTGGACCGAGTGAACCTACGGGAAGGCCCAGAAACGGCTGCTGTGATATTCCCAATTCATCTTTACCGTGGCCGGGAATCAAATCCACTTCCCGTAACGCATTGCGCCAACCACTGCGCCACCGCTCCCCACACACAAACACACACAACCGGGGGCAACAGCGACGTGAGTAAGGCCGTGTAGGGGGTGGGTGTACGATGTTCGCCAGGCAGGGAGGAACGCGGGAGGCCGCGGGTCACCTGGGGTTGAAGTCCTGGAAGAGCCCACGCAGGTTCATGTCGCCTCCGCGTCCTCCCCGCGCCGACACTGCTGCCCGGTCCCCAGCGCGCTCCGATTGGTCGAGACGCGCCCACGTGCTGCTGCAGCCTCGGAGCCAATGAGCGCGCGCGACACTCTGGGTGGCGTCACCTCCTCGCTGGGGTGGTCGCACGCCGGGCACGTCTTTTAAAGGGCGCGCTTGTCTTTTGACGTCACATCATCTTGGTGATGTGACGTCATGTTACCCGCCTTGCCAACTTGGGCTCAAGTTTCAAGAATGTGTTTTCACTTAAAGTAAAAAACCAGGTGCAAACTTTAAAAAAACAAAAACCATACGAATCATATCCAAGAGCGATTGGCCCATGTTACCAGAAACCGCTTAATCATGTACAGGGTTGCGGTGAGCCGGAGCCTATCCCAGCAGAAACAGGGCGCAAGGCAGGGCAATACCCAGGATAAGACGTCAGTCCATCACAGGGCACCGGGGGCAATTAAGTCTGCAGGCCAATTAACCTATGCAGCAGCATGCCTTTGGACTGTGGGAGGAAACCGGAGTGCCCGGCGAAAACCCATGGGGACACGGGGTGAACATGCACACTCCACACAGAAAGGCACCCGAGCCGCAAATCGAACCCTGGAGCATGATATAGACAGAAATTAGAGATGAAAGAAAACAAGCAAGTAAGAATCAGCCCAGAAACAACCGCATAACAAAATAAATCGAATGCAGTGCTAACAAAAGCTCTGTTATCCAACACGGATTTTTTAAATCGATTCTTGCACAGCTATACAAACGTCGATACTCTACGGCAACGCGACATATTGACGTCCCTGGTTGACCGCATTACGACTGCTGTACAGGTATAGCGAATGCGTTATCGTGAGATTAGCAGCAATTCTTCACGAATCCTTTACAATGTAGAACAATTACTACTCCATAAATAACACAACACAAAACTGATGTTAATAATTTATTCAATCAATTTACAATGGGGAAAGCAATACATACCACATGGATTTGTCTACATCGAACAATTTATACAATAAGTGGAATAACTCCTAACTGTATAAAGCATACATCACTCTAAACTCTGGAATAATGTTTAAAATTTGTGCTTGGAACCATAGATTGGTCAGTGACTCCACTGAACATTGACGTTTTCATTCAATACAACTCTAAGTGATAATACAACAAAACATGTGAAAACGTTTTTAAAAGCTTACCTTCAATTGGAAAAGTATTCATATATCATCTACACATGACCACAATATGAAGAAGACACTGAGCAGAAAAAATGGGCATATATATTTACAGAGAAAATTACAGTAGGCACATAGAGGCATAGGGGAGTCAACAACGTGGATGGGCAGCAGAAAACAGTGCCAGATTATTAGGCCCAACTATGAGAAAATTAGGATAATTCAATACAAATAACAGCTGGGAATCCTTTAAGTCACGGTTTCCCACACTCCAGTTCTTGCAAACAACCACAAGCTATCTTGCCAGGTTTACCAACCTCCCCTAAATATAAACATGACATGCCTGGTGGTTGCTGAACACCAATTGGAGCTCTTAATTTGCCTGGCATCGTTATTTTTTTTTTCATTGTTGACATGCCGTTCTCTTCGCGGCTCTTGTGCAGCGCTTTGTAACCCTCGGGTGAAAGGCGCTATATAAAACGCTAATATTATTATTATTTACATCGCACACGCTCTATTTTAAATCAGTGCCCTTTATGGTACGAAGCCCCACGGCCGCCTTAGTTAATACTGTGGATGTATTAACTATAAAATATACGCAATCTTTTTTAAAGTGGACGTTAAATATCCTGTGACGATACTTGACCACCAGTGCCGGAATCACAGTCCAAATTTGCTTGAAAATAATGTCATCACCATCATCGTCAGAAACCGCTTAATCCTGTAGAGGTTTGCGGTGAGCCGGAACAGACACAGAGCGCAAGGCAGGGCGAAACCCATGATGGGACGCTAGTCCATCACAGGGCACCGTGGGCAATTTAGTCCGCAGTCTACACATAATGTAATTAGGAAAACACATATGAACATTGCCCCTACTGCAAAAGTACTGCGGACTATGTGAAACAAAACAGCTTCGTAACAGCCTTGTGTTATAATAATAATAGCATTTTATAGAGCGCCTTTCACCCGAGGGTCACAAAGCGCTGCACAAGGGCAATAGTGGCGCGAATATAAAATGTGTAAAGTCCATGGAGCTGTTGTGTTTACTGTGCTGCTCCCCCCCCCTCCTCCTGCATGGCGTTAGACACCGGCGGTTCCTTGACGCCGCGGCCGCTGCGGATGAACAGAAGCCAAGCGCGCAGAAAGCGAGACTTCTGTGAGCACTGCTCCGAAATGCTCTGCACCCTGTGGGCGGCAGCCTCCGTCAGGGACAAGAGCTCCATGAGCTTCTCCGTGGCCTTAGGGGAGGAGGAGGAGAAGATGGTGGTCAGGATCAGGATGAAGAGACAATCGGTGGCAGTCATTCAGGAGCCCTCTGACAATGTCACTTCCACATCACCCTCGTTTCTTTATAATCTATCACAGCAGTGTTTATAGAAGGCTCCTAACCATGCTTTCACATTCCTTTCTCAAAAACTCAAGTCAACTGTCCATGTGCGGGCCAGCATGCTCGGTAGGATTGCCGCCCTGGAGCATCTTAGTGCAAATGGGGAGGGAACAGGCTTTCGCACACATTTGGGACCCGTACATTAGAAACCAACCATTTGGGTCTGTTTGCTGAATCGCTGAGCTCCCACCCCCACTCCTCTCCCCCACCCACAACGACTAATAGATACTCGGTTCGCAGCCTCAGACGTTTTATTTGTTATCACTGTAAGTCCGATTTTGTTTCCTCGTCGTTTGGTGCTGTATCTCTGTGGATCTTGCGCGACGGTTCTGCCTGCGTCGGCCGCACGCCGTTGTTGTTTGGTTGTCTTGTTGGCAATAACATGCAAACAACAATAAAATCGAGTCAGCGCGGGACACGCAACATAAGTGTATTTAAGTCGAATCTGCTTCATTTCTTTTTTTTGGAATACAGTTGAAGCAAACTGGAAAGGCATCTCATGGTGTTGAATTCTTCATGACAGCCGTAACGGCAGCACTGCTTTGCTTGCTTTATATTTGTGTGGTTCGTTGTGTTAACGTGTGATTTTTAAAAATATGTTATTTGTGTCAATTCGCGTGTCTGTCGTGTCGCAGGAATCCCGTAAAGAGCATGCAAGCTCACTGGGTATTTTCTGCTTTAATAAACAAAACAAAAACAAATATCGATCTACCTTCCTTTTGCCAGCAATCGCTCCCCTGCCCTCACTCACCTGTTCCACGTAAAAGCCCATCTCCTCTCTCAGCTCGGCAGGGTCGCTCGGCTCCGTGGGGCTCTGCGGGGAGCCCTCCCCGAGCTCCTGCACGGTCAGGTCGCTGGACATCGCGACCCAAGTCCCCGTGTAGCGCGGATAGAGACGGCTCCTCGACACGCAGCAGCGTAGAGAACAGGATCCGTGACTTCAATCAGTTCGATAGTTTGCAGTTAAAGCTGGAGGGAGTCGCTGAGGTATGTAGCTCTGTTCAACAGTTGTCCAGCAGGGAGGGGTACACAAGTTACAACATCTCAATCATAACAACGCTACTGTTCTCATTACGAGTTGTATATTCATTCATTCATTGTCAGAAACCGCTTAATCTTGTACAGGGTTGCGGTGAGCCGGAGCCTATCCCGGTAGACACAGGGAAAAATGCAGGGCTATACCCCTGACAGGACGCCAGTCCATCACAGGGCACCAGTCCACCACAGGGCACCCGGGAGCAATATAGTCAGCAGGCCAATTAACATATGCAGCAGCATGTCTTTGGACTGTGGGACGAAACCCGAGTGCCCGGCGAAAATCCATGCGGACACGGGGAGAACATGCAAACTCCACACAGAAAGGCACCCAAGCAGGGATTCGAACCCGGGACAGGGTCTTCTTGCTGTGAGGCGACAGCGCTACTCACCGATACGCCACCGTGCCGCCGAGGTGTATATATTTCCACTTTATTTCATGAGAACTGGCGCGCGAGATGAACGATAACTACGGAGCGCAAACCGAGTGAAGGCAAGAGAAGGCAGACAAGCGGGAGAGATGGCGAGACGACGGAACCAGAGTTGGAAGGACGCTACTAGTTAATAATAATTTCAATTTATATAGCGCCTTTCACCCGAGGGTCACAAAGCGCTGCACAAGGGCCGCGAAGAGGACGGCAATGTCAACAACGAACAAAAAGAGAAAACAATACAATTCGGGAGGCCTTTTCCCAGCAGTTAGAAGTGAAAGGCTGACAATGGTTAACGTAACTTCTACTTTTGTTTCAGGTGTTTCTTAATCTTCCAAACTATCGACACTTACTTGATCTACGTGTAGACTCGTAATTGTCCAGGCGTGTACTCCTAATTATTCAATGCTAAAGCAGTGAGATAGATGAGCTCGGTCCAAATGAGCTCAACTCAATCCAGGTTTCCCGCGCGAACGGCTGCCCGTGAATCCCAAGAACCCTAATGTAAGTGACCAATCACGTGAGAGCGTATGTGCTGGGCATAATCCCGCTTGACCAATGGCGTGTGCCGTCACATGTCTTGCAACACGCAAGGGGTAGAGTGATGTTGAAAAAACGCGCGACTTTAAGGAGGTGGCCATATTACGGGGGGAGTGCTCGCCCTTGTGCTAATGGAGCGTGCGTTGCGTAAGAGCGCAGTGCGGTGACGTAGTGGATAGTGTTACTGTCCGTATGGGAATTGTATGGGAATTGCTCTTGAGACTTGATCTTTCAGGATAGCTGTTGGCTTCGTTTCCTCCTCTGTCCCTCGCGACATTTCACCTCCCAGGTTGGAGGCATCAATCGGGCATCTGTCACTGGGCTCTACCTCGCCTGCACCTGACCAACATGGCGGCCATGCGGCTTCAACTGTTAAACACAGCGGTCGCGTTTGGGATCGTTACGCTTGTGTCAATAGAGGCTCAGAGAGGACGGGGAGGCGACAGGAGCAGCAGCTACCCCGTCTACTCTATAACTGTTAATTCACAACAGCCACGATATTGTTATCGTTCTATACAGAGGAAAGCGGTTAACAGCGGAGACTCATGGCGTTTAAGCTGGTGTCGTGTTGGCCTGCAGGTGAGACTCCAGCAGTGTTGTTGACAGCTGCGCTTGTGTATTGCACCGCTTAACATGCACAGCCCTCTGAAGTCCATTATAACCTCGCCGTTTAATTAACTGCAATTGACGATTAAACATGCCTGTGCAAACGCGCTCTGTGTAAGGTCTGCTGTGGTTGATCCGTGTGGGATTATGTGGGAAGTGTGTGTGTGCCTGGCAAGGAGCCAGAATGAATGGAACGGGAATGTGTGGCAAAGGTCACTGGAGGAAGGTTCGTTCGCTCGTACTGTGAATGTTAACGTAGTAACAAACGCGATCGTAATACCGTAGCATTAATGTAGCTTATTAAAGTGCAATTTAATAGTTTGCTTTGGGGTGTGGCTTGTTTTAGGGTAGGACTCGCATCGTGGACTTACACAATCGTAGTGAATTATTTACATATTGAGTTGCAGTTGCCAAGTTCCGTCCTGCAGTCAATAACACTAACCAACCACGTTTCCAGTTTTTTTGCCCGAGTGTATTTTAGGAAAATGTGTTTGAAAAAATAGTACATGCAGCGGCTCCATAAATGCATTACCGTGTGAGTGGTCGTACACATTTAGTTTTCTTGCTTTGAATGCCAAACTCAAAATGCGACACGAGCGCACTTAGAGGTTTTTTAAAGTGAAAAAACATGTAAACAGGCCTTATTGTCTTGCATAAAATCCCTGAAGTTAAAACGTTTTACTTTAAGTACAGGTGGCTGTCTGCATTAGAACTCCTTATTTCAGAGGTGTCAACTTACTTCACTATTTTAAAGTATTTTACTTAAGAGCAACGTGGAAGAATAGGCCAACATTTGTTTTAGAGTGGCTCTCTTGATCATCTTCTAGTGAAGGCCCTTCTACCAGTGTGATGTGAACGAGACATTTTGGTGCTGCACCTTTTATCCTTTTAAAGTGTTTACTTGAAACATGAGTTTTGTAACACATTTCCGTTGATATGTATGTTTGGTCAGAGTGTTTTATGCAGCCAGCTAGAGCATTTATGTACGTCTTGTTTATGTTGCAGGAATCAACGCATTTCTAAAATATAAAATTGGATTGAGAAATATTTTAAAGCTTCTAATTGCAGTTGGTTGCGTAAAGGACACTGCACTCTACAGTATCATCAATGTACAGCTACTGTAGAACGGTGTAATGAAGTGCCGCTGTGCTGATGTGTTTTACACTTCAGTGTTTGGGAGGTGGTCCAGTGGCTGAGTTCAGATCGCTTTTGTTGGCACCACTGAGGTTCAAGGTTATCAGGTGTAGCGAGTTGATTGTCACGGTCAAGTTACCAATCACATAAAAAGCATTGCTTTAAATGTGATTTTGTGTTACTTTAAGCTGCCTACATTCTAGAGAATTAAATTACAGCCCTCTGTTTGACCTTCATGCGACGAGCATAAGTATAGGGAACAAGTGTTGGCTCCTACAGTGTGCACCAGAGGTCACTTAAATGGATTCCAAAGGTAGTTCTGTGATATTCTTTTCCATGGGCCATCCTCGTATGAGGCTTGCACAGCTGTTTATCTCATTGCATTGAACTGGGATACAATTCAGGACATTTTTAGAAAATAATAAAATAAATATGTATTCCTGCGTGTGTGGGGTTGTTTTTAACCACTGCTTTAACTCACGCACAATGTTTACAGCTCACTTCCTCCAGTCCCCTGTAAGGAATGCAGATTCCGGCTCCTGTAGACATCAGCCAAGCGGGAATCCCACGGGGTTTTAGGGGTCATGTTTGCAGCAACATCTTTGGCGTTTAACATAATCGTTGCCACAAGCAAACTGGAGCCTTTGCAAAAAGGTGTCCACTTAGTGTTTACCTCGTATTTTCTACATACCCAAAGATGTTGATAATAGGTCCAGAGGGATCATAGGAGCTCGGGTCTTTCGGTCGCACATTCTCGGTTTTTCTCACGCCATCTCAGTTGCCTCGCCCCTTCGTGGTCTGGATTTCGTATGGCTAAGGGGTCACTGGGCACTTGGGCATGCTCCAAGTTAAAGCCCTGTGCACCGGAGTGACTGTGCAGGGAGCATAGACAGCCGCGCCATGTGCGCACACAGGATTATTTTTGGATGAGACAGCATGCGCCACTATGTGATGCTAAAACCAGCTGTCCAGAATTTATTATTCCTAATGTTACACCATACATGTTTTATCTCCACTGCTTATGCATGTTTATATACTATGGCTCATTGGATTAGCACATTGCACTATAAACCTGGCGACCTATATTTGATTCCCAGTCTAGACTAACGTTAATGGTGAGCGACATCTGAAATGGTCCTCAGGCTCTTCTACTTCACCAACCCACACTGATTGATATAGTGCGGAAGAGTCAAACAATCCTCAGAACCGATATTGTGTGGAGAGGCTTTCACCCAACAGTAGATTGACACTGCAAGCATATGAAGTCTCGGTGGCTTTCTGCACAAACAAATATGGTGGTGCTCATCTCCCGTTTACAGCCAATGGAGGGAATGTGTCAATGTTATGGCAGGGTTGAGTCTATAGCTCAACCACTGTTGACTTCCTATAGCAACAGCCTTGGAGGGATGAAGGGTTGAGATGAGCTTGGTCCGGTATTTGAACTCACATTTGGATGCTTAAAAATATAATATTGTATCCTATTATATATTATCCTAATGCATACAGAATTTACTTGAATATCACTGTGTATGTAAGAAATAATTCTCCATTCTCTGATATCATACTTCTGATTTCTACCGCTTAACAGTGTTTATATTTATCAAGAGCTGCATTTTTGGCGTTTCTTCCAGTGCTGTTTCATCAAGAACCGGCTTGGTTCTGTGTTTTCCAGTGAAAGGCCCATTTCGGATCACAATGTTCTCTGCTTGTGAACGGCGCGATGAGTTCTATGTAAACACAGGGCTTGGCATAATCACATTGCGCCGTTCGTGTGTTCCGCAGTGCGCCACTGCCTCCCTGCCGTGCGGGGTGCCGAGAGGGGCCCGGCATGCATCGCCGCCTCCCGACGATCCTTCTCCTCTGGGTCAGAGGTCACGCCCAAGATAACGACGCACTACACGGTGCACCCAAGGGACAGTGACCCACGATGGGCCGGTAATGACGGTGCAACGCATGGCACCACTGCTGCAACCGACACACACACACACCACCACTGACAGTGCAGTATAAAGTGGAGATAAATTGCGACCATTTTTCAAGATAAACCCCTATGCGGGGGGCACTCTGGAATGCCCGAGTTAGTACTGGGTGCTCTGCTGGATTGCTCCAAACGGGTGGCAGAGTTAGATGTCTCGTTTGACTGGTTCTAGAGTGAACTCGGTTGACTTGCTTTTGGTAGTGGTGCACGCCTGTAAAACAGCACTATGGAGGGAAGGGCCGCTAGATCACACAGATTTACGATACTTCCAAACCTAGGCTGCAAGATGGCCAGGAGATGGCAGTACAGCAAGTGGGTTTTTGAACCCATCTCTGCAGACTTTGGTTAATCCCCTTGTTTTTTCCATCCATCCATCCATCCATTTTATAAACCGCTTATCCTGGTGAGGGTCGCGGTGGCAGCAGTCCAAGGAGAGTGGACCAGACATCCCTTTCCTCAGCAACAGATTCCAGCTCTTGCTGAGGGATTCCCAGGCGTTCCCAGGCCAGCTGAAGGATATAATCCCTCCAGCGTGTCCTCGGTCGGTCTCTAGGTCTCTGCCCAGTGGGTCGTGCCTGGTAGACTTGCCAGGCGAGCCTTCCACGGGGGCATCCTTACCAGATGCCCGAACCACCTCAACTGGCTCCTCTCAATCCGAAGGAGCAGCGACTCTACTCTCAGGTTCTCCCGGAATTCTGTGCTCCCTTTGTTTTTTTTTTACTTACATTTCGGTGTGCGTGGTGCCGCCTCTCCTTTCGCCGTGTGTCTGCCTGCGGCGCGTCGCGCGCAGACGTGAGCATGGAGCGTTTCGTGGACGAGGCTGACGTGGTGATCGTGGGCGCCGGCCCCGCGGGGCTGTCGGCCGCCATCCGCCTCAAGCAGCTGGCGACGGAGGCCGGCGCGGAGCTGCGCGTGTGCGTGGTGGAGAAGGCGGCGCAGCTGGGGGCGCACACGCTGTCCGGCGCCTGCGTGGAGCCCAGCGTGCTGCAGAACCTCTTCCCCGATTGGAAGGAGAGAGGGGTGAGCGGACGCTGCTAACACACACGCCCCATCGTCGCCACCGCCGGGCTCGTGACGATTCACGAGCCGTCGCCACCCACCACCGACCGCTTGGTTTCATGATTGGGCGGCAAGGTGGCGCAGTGGTAACCATCCGCGCCTCGCAGAAGGAATGGTCTTGCCCGAGGTGGTTCGATTCCCGCCTTGGGCGCCTTTCTGTGTGGAGTTTCTGTGTTCTCGTCCCCCTGTTCTGCGTGGGTTTCCTCCTGGTTCTCCGGTTTCCTCCTGCAACTTATAAAAACGCTCATTAATTAGTTGGCCGATAACATCATAATATATAGGAAGCAGTGTGTGGCAATATGGCGCCGGCAAACCGCCTGGCTGCCTCCTCCGCCTCTCTGTGCTTTCCTCGCGCCTCTGAGTCGTTCTCTCGTCGAAGTAATACCTTTGACATTGAATGAATATGTGCGCGTTATAAATGTACAATTATTTCAAAAACATGACCACTTACTGTTATTCTGTGACCCGTTCAGATTTGTGGCGGTGCATGGCAGTATACGCGTTTATTTTCACTCGTTTCAGGCCCCGCTTCACACGCCCGTGACGAAGGATCGGTTTGGCATCCTCACAAAGAAGCACCGCATCCCTGTGCCCATCCTTCCAGGTGCCTGACCACTGTATTAGGAAAAGCCCTGACCCAGACAGGCAAACGAAAAGGTCCACTTTATTCAAGCCCACGTGAGCTCCCATTGACATGCAATGTTATGCTTTCAAATGGTGAGACGTAAATATTTTGGAGATGACCAGAATGATAACAGCAGGGTACCAGCAAGCTACAAACGCAAGAAAAAGATCTCAGCTCCTGCATTTATCAGATTGTTTATCACCCATTCTTGTTTTCTCGAATATGTACTGTAAATGTTTGTGATTTGATTAATATTGTGCTCACATATATAGGATATAAAACAATAACATTTCTGAGAGCAAGGCACATGCTGATATATGTTGGATACACAGTTCTCTGTGCCCTCATTATTAATTGCCTGTGTGTATTGTAACAAGACATTTGTTGCAATGGGTTGAAAATCTGTTTACACCGCTCAAAAGTCCTTCGCGTCTGCCCGTGACTGACCGCTTCCATCTATGCACAGAAGACCCTTTTCCCCATACCCTCTTCTCCCTAATTGTTCCTTTTGTCTATAACTGAAATTCGGCCCCATCCATGTGACTTCATAATGCACATCTTTCATTGTGTAAATAAACATTATTTTAATATACTAATAACACACTCGTGTTGCATTGCTACACCAGCTTCAGCTGGAGTCCCATGTAGACGATAACACAATCCTCCGCCACTGATTGGTCTGATTGTGGGTGACAGGGCTGCCCATGAACAACCACGGCAACTACATCGTGCGGCTGGGGAACCTGGTGCGGTGGCTGGGCGAGCAGGCGGAGTCGCTCGGCGTTGAGATCTACCCGGGCTACGCGGCCAGCGAGGTGCCGATCACGCGTTAACGCGCCGGCGTGTGCGCCGATTTTCGCCTGCAAATCACAGACGTGAAAAACGGCGATGCTCGGCGACACTCGCTGTAATATGCCCGATAAACTCGCATACCGGCTTAAAGTCAATTCAACTTTATTGTCAATTTCTGCCATATGTACAAGACATATAGAGGATCGAAATGCCGTTTCTCAGACCCCGGTGTTATATACATGGACTGGTGTCCGTGTTGGCGTGTACACGCGCACGCCTTGTAGGGGTGTAAATTGTTTTGTTTGTAAGAGGAATACATTTATCATCAAGTCTGGCTCTTCCAATGTTTTTTTGACGTCTTATTTTTTGGGTATGCATTGAAAATATATGTGAAAAAGTCAGTTATGTGTTGTGGGAATTGTGAAATTACAGCACGTTATTGTGGTAAAAAGTACAAAATTCAATGCGTTTGTGTTATTAAGTCGTTGTCAGTTATAATCTCTATGTATCCATGTGCTATCAGTTTGTGCAAATGTCTTGAGGAACGTGAGATTTGTCTCATAAGTAGTGTAGAGTCCCACTTGCTGGGCTGATGGTCACTACAGGTACATGGTGTAGGTCCGGTGCAAGCTGGTGTTGTGGATTGCAGGGGAGTATTTGCCTCTCCCGATAAACGCTCTTAAGCTTAAACAAAACAGCATGCGTGCGAGAGTTACCAAAGTCATCATTCCCGAGCTGTAGTGACATTGAAATTATTAAAGGACGGATGATGACCAGACGAGGTCACTGTCTCATGAGTATCGAGTATCATTAATAGTTTACTATCTGTATTAATAGTTGCCATCGCATGACATTGCATGTCGGGTTGTAAAAATTTTGCTGTGAGCTGCAGTGTCTGGGTTTTGCGAAGGCTTGCATGAGTGCTCTGTATCTCTGTGTCTCTGCCACCGGTGCCGCACGTGCCAGGTGCTGTTTCACGAGGACGGCAGTGTGAAGGGCATCGCCACTAACGACGTGGGCATCCACAAGGACGGCTCGCCCAAGGTGGGAGCTCACGGCTGCCACCGAACCTCACACCAACATTCATTTAGGCAGCATATTTCACTTTCATGGCGAAATGAAAGCCACGGACTATGATTTTGCGAAATTCCCCTGGTTCTTATAAACTAAATGCAAACTAAAAGTTAACTAAATTCCCACTGCTCCACATGTCTCTGGCCTCTCTTTTTGCATAATAACAGTGTTAACGCTGCATATTTCCTGTTTCATGTTTAACCATTGTCGGTGTGTGTTTCGTGTAGTGGTCATTCGGGATTCCACTGACTTCCTAAAAGTTTCCTATCCCATTAACCGCTTGAATGCAAGTAAGGATAAGTCTGGATAGTACTTGATTGAGAGACTGCCTGGGTTTCTGTACGTTGGCTAGGATGTTGCAAGACTGCAATAGATGTTGCTTGTGTTGCCGTGGTATGCGAGTTTCTGTGCACACTGTACGTGTGTTGTATGGGACATGGGGAGCACTGGTGGAGATTGCACAATAAACCTGGCAACTTGTGATCTTATTTCCGGTCAAGTAGCATCTGAGCCTGTCATAGCCCTCGCCTAGTTCAACTCAGCTTTAAATGAGCACTAAACGGCAAGAAGTGTTATCCTCGCTTTCACATACTCTGCCCACATTAACAAGGACTTAACTAACAGTGATGTAAGGCTACGTTGGGGATCTTTGTGTTGACGGGGGGTGTGAGCTGGTGTGTTGTGCTTGAGGTGCGTGCACAACAACACTTGCGTGCGCGCGCTTGTAGGAGACGTTTGAGCGCGGCATGGAGCTGCACGCGAAGGTGACGCTGTTTGGCGAGGGCTGCCACGGCCACCTGGCAAAGCAGCTATACAGGCGCTACAACCTGCGGGAGGACTGCCAGGCCCAGACCTACGCCATCGGACTTAAGGAGGCACGCACGCACGCACTCACTCGCACATGCTGCTCCCTCACACCCGTTAGCGGGTAGATAGATACATGTTTATTATTACAGCAGAAGATATCCGGTGAGCTTGCAAGCTCTGCAGGATTCCTGCGACGCAACAAACGCACGAATTAACAAAAATAAATAAAATATAAAAATCACAAGTTAACACGACACACACACACTTCCTGTGAAATGCATTAGGGTGTGAATTTACACTGATATTCACACTCACCCATTCACACTTATTTGTAGTCACCCACTGGTGTACATGTATAGCCCTTTTGCCAATCCATGACTGGATGAGGGGTCTGACGACACGTCACCACGCCGGTCAGTGCGGGTTGGTGACGTTGGGGAACATTGACACGGGAGAGTATACTGTAAATATTACGCAACAATGGACTTTGTTACACTGCCCTATGCTGCCCGCGTGTAAAATTACTCCGATTGATAGATTTTCATTTATTGACTCGATACACACCCATTCAAACCCACCCACACACATCCATTCACTCACACCCACTCAACGCATATTAACGTTTACCTACTCAAATACTTTCATCCTGCTCAGTTCACACCCACCAATACTCAACCCTAACATGAAGGCTTTCACGACCAATATTATCCATAATAAAGCACTTGGGTCGGGTCACGGAAAATAGTAAGGGGGAGGTGGGTTTACGACACTGACTTTTTTACGTGACCCAACCCAGAAGTGCTTTATTACGGGTCATACCACACTCAACTATTTAGGGTCACCGTCACAGCCATTATTAAGACTATTGTGTGTCTTGCGTGTGTGCCTCTTTCCTACCCCTGCTTGCCGAATCCTCCTGGACGCCCCCTCTCCATACTCGTCACCCCGTCCCGTGCGCGGCTCAGCTGTGGGAGGTGGATGCGAGCCTCTGGCGCCCGGGCCTGGTGGAGCACACGGTGGGCTGGCCGCTGGACAGGCACACTTACGGCGGCTCCTTCCTCTACCACCTCAACGAGGGCGAGCCGCTCGTCGCGCTGGGATTCGTGGTGAATAGACCGGAGCGGCGGACGCGATAGACGGGACGGGTGGTGGGCGCGGGACACGTGGAGCCGGGTGCTGCCCGTGGCTTAAGTCAACTCGCGCTCCACCCGAGGGCCAGGTAGCTGCAGGCACAGTGCTTGACATTGCACTGAGAGCAGGCGGTGGCTCTAGAATAGGAAGCTGTTGTCCAAGAAAGACTAGTATTCCAACCTTATAATAAATAGGATGTATAATGAGCTAACGAATCATCTAAATTGGATTAGGCAAACAATCTTGTGCTGGGAAGGACATGTATGTGGGATCGAGGAGGGCTAGTTACTGAGACAGGTATTGAAATCGTTTCCATGAGTCGCGTGACAATGGGGAAGACCTAAGACCAGATGGTTGACACTGTTATGGCAGGTTATGGAGGTCGCGTGTCTACTGTGCAGCAGCTGCGGAATCTGAAGGAGGATGGAAAGTGTTAGTAAGGTGCGGTGGCATCAACGGCTTTGACCGTGATGACATCTTGATCTCGATTGTTATGTTTTTAGACGGCTGGAACATCTTGAGTCTTGAAATTGAATGGTTCCCTGTCGACATAAAGTAATTCTTGTTAAAGTAATTATTGTTAAAACTTCACCATTAGCCTCTTTTCTACGCTCTCTCTGCGTGGCCGTTTCATCCCTACCGAGCAACTACTTTGTCTCCTCCGTAAAGAGCTTGCAAGCTCACTGGGTATTTTTCTGCTGTAATAACAAACATCTATCTCTGCTCTTTTCGCTGTAACCGTGCCGCTGCCTTCATCCACGCTGTCCACCAGGTGGGGCTGGACTACCAGAATCCGTACCTGAGCCCATTCCGTGAGTTCCAGCGCTTCAAGCACCACCCGAGCGTGCAGCCGTCGCTGGAGGGCGGCAAGCGCATCGCGTACGGCGCTCGCGCTCTCAACGAGGGCGGCGTGCAGGTACGCCCGCCAGGGGGACGCGTCCGGTCTGGGCGGAAATGGGCGAGGTCAGTGGGTTCGTTCACTCGGGACACTGAGCCACGTTTTCGGCAGGGAGTGTCCAACGTGCTGGGTTGTGACGGTTCATCAATCTGCCCCTTTTTCTTTTACACGAAGGCTTTCGTGACCGATGTTATCATTAGTATAGCTCTTTTTTCTGAGTTGGGTCACGTACATAAATTATAAATGTTGTGGGCTCGCTCTCCAACATACCCGTGCGCTGAAGTAATAACGAATTGGCACGTTTTGTTCACGTGACAGTTCTTTACTAATGTGCTGTGTCAGGTGGAGGCGGGTTTACGACACTTATTTTTACGTGGCCTAACTCGTAAATAAAGCTATAATCTGTCCCTTCTTTATCCATCACGCTCTGAGTTTGAGCGTGTTTGAATCAGAACGTTGTCAATGGCACAATGGCCAAGCCCTGAAAATGGTGAAGAGTTGTGCGAAAATGATGAGTGCGCTATCGTAATGTAAACTCAGCTGTTCATCTTTGTAAAAATGATTTAGGTTGCTTTTACTGATGTTACGATA
>JAZEWU010000016.1:8078245-8110628 GCA_036362915.1 Geotria australis
GTGGGGGGGTTGGTGGGTGGGTGGCATTGGTGGGTGGGTGGCATGCATGCAGAAGCGGGAGCACTCCTCCATATCTGATGACTCACCCAAGGCTGTGTGGGTGTAAAATGTAACCCGGGCTGAACAGAGCCACACATAGGTTCATGCCATTGCATGAACTTTCAAGCGAGGGGTTGCCCTCGTTTTTATACGGACGCTTAACTCAACATTTTTGGTCTACGTCAGTGTTATTCTATACGGTAAGCAGCAGAGGGCAGTGCAGCGAAATCCATAGTTTTACTTTAACGTGTTGAAATATGGTCAAATAAACCCTATTAATTGTGTAGCATGGGGATGCCTTCACCCAAGTAGAATGACAAATGGCTGTACATATACAATTCTGCTATGCATAGCATTAGACTGAACAATCTTGTTTTTCTACATTCATCCTGGGTATAGCCCTGCCTTGTGCCCTGTGTCTGCTGGGCTAGGCTCCAGCTCTCCGCGACCCTGTACAAGATTAAGCGGTTTCTGACAATGGATGGATTATTATTACAAGCCCTAAGTTTTCAGTGCCTTATTATTAACATAGACATATGACCCTGTGGAGGCCTAGGACCCTGATTTCAGAACCCCTGCTTTTGGGCATCATCAACATTTCTCTTGAGATTAAACTGTAAATGGCCTCTATAGCACCTATAGAAAATCACATTTCGACAGACGCCTACGTAAGGCTGAATTGTATTTTTTTCACTTGTACAACTTGGGGATGATCTCGATCACATGCTGTGTTTCTTAACATGAGTGCCTGATATATATGCAGTCATATCCCAGTTATGTAACTCTGTTTGGCGCGTAAGATCTGGCAAGTTTCTGCACGATCAGACCACTTCTTTCAGGCACCCACTCACTGGGCGTGAAGGTGCACGTTGGCGTAACAGCCTCCACTAGTTTAGACACTATTGTCTGCTAAAGGTGACCCAGAAACCTTAGCAGTCACGCTGTGTACTGTGTTTTTTGCTGATTTATCGTGAACGGAAATGCCCTGCCAGTTTCGTGCTGGCTGTTGTTGAACACCTTGTGGTTGCGACGTGAGCAGCTCAGTCATGCTACATCCGACCTGAACCGCCGCAGCCATGGCTGATCTTATCAGCAAAGTCTTTAGTTTTGTCTTTGGGCCATCTTTATAAAATATTCGAACCTGGGTCACTGTGTTGACACAGTTTTCCTTTTCTATGTATAGTTGAAATACATTGCCAGCAACACAATTATTGCTACATCTTCAAATGAGCTCATCGTAGACACATCTGCTTTGGAGATGGCAGTATAAAATACAACAGCAATAAATGCCGCACAATGCGGGATTTATTGTGAGCGGATTGTCATTCACCTTTGATCAGCTGGAGGTGTCCCAGTTTCACTGGAATACCTTTTAAAACAAATGTCTGAAAGAAGTTAAAAAAGTAGCTACAGCCATTTTCATAAATTATGTTTTAAAATAACACCCTGTATTATATCTGACAAATCTAATATCGTTAGAAGTGTTGTGGTCTGTGAGGGTCTGTGTAACACAATATTAAATTCTTTAGCGACATTTTACAAAAAATAGGTGTTTTGGAAAAGTTACATTTGCGTGCATTATCTTGGTACAGGCGAGTTGTAGTGCATATCTTAAAGAATGCACGCCCTTCGACTCCAGTTTCGCCGCGTAGCGGTCGTCAGGCTGCTGATTGAACTCAGTGGCTCACTTCTGCCCCTGACCGGCTCCAACTGGGCACTACTGGCCCGCTTATCCTCGACACGCGACCCCACAACCACAGCCATCGCCTGACGCCCCCATCACCTGAAGCCACCCAAACACAAGGAAATGAAATGTGAAGCATCGCTGAACTGTCTCGTACCAAGCAGTGAAGCCGGCGCAAGCTAATCCTGGTGCTTGTTTCAGACTTTCTGGTATGGCACGTGCTGCCGATTGACTTTACAGATAAATCAGCTGTGTTAATTCGCCTGCTGTAATGTTTTACTGCACGTAAAACATTCAGCAGTGTGAGAGGAAATCGCTCAGAACTGTGAACCAATTACATTCTGGCCTAACAACCCTTGTTGCCATTGAAGTTCTAGGAGTGCATTATATTTGAGACTGTGATGTGCAAACTAGTGCTCTGGTGTGCATGTGTGCACACTGTAGGTGTGTACTGTGGGTTTGCAGTCTGTGCCGTAGTGAGAATACACTGTATGTGCATACACTGTGTGTGTGATTCTGTGCCGTGTGTGGGGAGCGGTGGCTACAAACCTGGCTACCCGAGTTCGAATCCCGCTCACGGCCAACACCAGTGATGATTTTCCGAACCAGGCCTGGGCCTCCCCTAGGTCAATTCAGCCTCAAATGTGGTGTGATGTGTAAACATTGCCACGAGGGAGACAAAGGCGGCCAGGTGTAGTACTGGTCACCCACCTCGCGTGCCATGTTGACCTTCATAGTGCTCGCAAACGGCACTTGCGCCTACAGTCTGTTAAGGCTACACGGGGGATCTTTGTGCGTATGTGTGGCGTGCGCGCGCAGTCGATCCCCCGACTGACCTTTCCGGGCGGGCTGCTCATCGGCTGCAGCCCGGGCTTCATGAACGTGCCCAAGATCAAGGGAACGCACACGGCAATGTACAGCGGCATTCTGGCCGCGCAGGCCATCTTTCCAAGGCTGTCCAGCGCGCAGGGAGGCGAGCACGGTAAATTGAAATTATTATTATTATTATTAACACCACAACAACAACATCGACAGCAGACACCAGACGGCCGCGGCTTTGCGGACACGTTCTGAATGACGTCCGCTCTCCCGCGCGCCACGGCAGGCCTGCACGTGCCCGAGTACGAGGAGGCGCTGCACTCGTCCTGGCTGTGGAAGGAGCTCTACACCGTGCGCAACATCCGCCCGTCCTGCCACTCGCCGCTCGGCCTCTACGGCGGCATGATTTACACGGGCATCTTCTACTGGATGCTGCGAGGAAAGGAGCCCTGGACGCTCAAACACAAAGGTGACCCCTCCATCCTGCCGTTCTCGGCACACGGGCCCAGTAGACCGTTTCTCATAAAGAGACCCTGTACTTGATTTTCATCTTCACGTTCGTTTAGAGCGCCGCTTCTTTACCTCTCTTGAGCGGACAGGTGTTAGAACGTTATATATTTTTTGGGGGGGCAACTAATATTTGAAGCCTGAGGGGAGGATGCTGTTACGATACAGGCCGCTGACGTTGCTGTAACAGCCTACGTGTGAACGCAGTCTACGTGCTGGTATCACTATAGATCACACGTGTCTGTAGTCTACACGCTAGTGTCACTACAGATCGTGTCTCGATAGCCTACAGACCGTGCATTGCTCATGCTGAAGCTGACATGCTTTGCAGGCTGATTTTACGTGTAAAATTCATTAGGCAAATCTAAAGTACAGGTGCCGTTGCTTATGCACGACCATCTATTGCTGTACGGCTTCGTTTCTGTCCTAGAATTAGAGGTGTGGCCCCCCTTATATATAAGGTGAGAAGAGTCGATAAAAATGTGATGACTGTGCTGATCGCGACTGGTTTGTGCACATGTGATGCTCTTAGCTTGTATACAGATACCCAGTGCCACCCCTACCACCCTCATAATAATAATAACATAAGACATCACGTCCCTTCCCACGTCCTTACCACTATCTCCCTGCATCAGCAGAGCAGGATATGGCTGCCTCGGCACATTCCACATTATTTCTTAGCTTGAAAATACAACAGTGAGTGTTTATAGTATCCACATTGACCTGTTCCTCTGCAGTGATTACATATCAAGGCAATGGACATTAATGAATGCATCACCCTGTCCCCAATATGCTTGTTCACAGTCCACCCTCACTATCAACACTACACATACAGCTGCACACCTTATCCTTTTTATTTATAACAATTAGGTTTCGCATTGCCATTCCATATTCACTGATTTAAACGCACCACGGTCAGTGTGTGTGCTGCTGGCGTTTGCTCCATGTGTATGCACGCCTGCTCTTGTGTGTGTGATTCTATGTACGAGGCTGCTGATGTATACGGTTCTGCTGGTGTGTGTGTGGGTTTTGCAGGCGTTTAAGATTCTGCTGGTGTGCGTGTGGGTCTGCTGGGGGTGTATGTGGGTCTACTGGTGTGTACGTGGGTCTGCTCTCCTACGCCGTGTGTGTGCACATACCTGCTGGTGCACGTACTTGGCGGCCAATCGCACCGTCACCCCCCTCTCCCAGGTGCCGACTCGTCATCACTGAAGCTGGCCAAGGACTGCACGCCTATCGAGTACCCAAAGCCCGATGGCAAGATCAGCTTCGACCTGCTCTCCTCGGTGGCGCTGAGTGGCACGAACCACGAGGGCGACCAGCCGGCGCACCTCACGCTCGCTGACGACAGCGTGCCCGTGCAGCGCAACCTGGCACTTTACGACGGCCCCGAGCAGCGGTTCTGCCCCGCAGGTATCCAGCGATGCTGGCACAGGGGGGCACAGGCGGGCGGATGAAAGATGTGCATCCACGCGTTTGTGTGTAGGAAGACAAAAATAATAGAAAGAGCCCCGCGTATAGCCGTAGCAGACATTGATAAATGCTGTTGGTGAGCATCTCTCAAGACCGACGCAACACACGAGGGTGGCTACACCACGACCAACCATGTTTATCTCCCCAGTGCTGATGTTATACACGGAACCGGTTGCTTGTTTAAAGTTCAGTCGACCCAGGGGAGGCCAAGAATTGGCCCAGATGTTGGCCATCAGTGGATATCAAACTCGGTCACTTGGTTCTTAGCACAATGCGCTAACCATTGTATTACCTCTACCCGTTGCACTGTGCACACACACAAAGACATATACACACACAAAATCATACATACAGTAATATATGCAATATATGCTTACATACATATTCAATTATACGTTTTGCTCCACCTGTTGAATTCAGTTGCTGAAGCTCCCAGCACGTGGAGCAAAACATCGCATCATTGTTCAGGGTACAACTGGAAAACACATGGGACAGCGATACAATCAGCGAATCGATGGCGACACAAGTCTCTTTGGCGACGCTGATTGAGTGAATGTGCGCGTTCCTCCCGCAGGTGTTTACGAGTTCGTCCCCAACGACAGCGGCGAGGGCATGCGGCTGCAGATCAACGCACAGAACTGCGTGCACTGCAAGACGTGCGACATCAAGGACCCGAGCCAGAACATCAACTGGGTGGTGCCCGAGGGCAGCGGAGGGCCTGCCTACAATGGACTGTGACCGCCCATGACCTCCTGACCCCCATCGTCAGCACGGCCGCCCACACTGCCCTCCCCGCTCTGAGGACACCTGCGTGAGTCGTCAGGACGACCAGTGGGGTCGTTGCGGACGTGAGTCGGGGGCTCTCTGACGATGGTGCCTCCGCGTCCCCGCTATCGAGATGCGGTTGACGCACCCTCGCTTGGCTTACTGGCCAATAAATGGAATGTAGAGTGGAAAGTTTCCTGTGTTGCAGAATTAAGGGTCAGTGGTGGTAATTGCTGCTCATCCCTTTTCACTATCGTGCCACAGCCGTTTAGTTTGATACTATGGGCAAGATATGTATTTGTTAAACAAACAATTTAAGTAATCTTTTAACAAGCTCCTACATATTATTGCCAAGGAAAGGTTTGCTTTTGACGTCGCGTTAAGGTTCTCTACTTGAATTTTGGTTGATTATACATTGCCATGATATCTTCAATATTGTGCGATGTGGTTTAGCGACGTAAAGTTGTGCTGTGCCTCGCTGGCTCAATGGGCCTCTGCTCTTAAGCTCGGGTCCGTTCTGTGTTTTGTGAAAGCGATGGTTTGAAGCCTCTAAACATACTCAAGCATTGCTCCTTTTGTTTGGATCAAGGATTAACGTCTTGCATTTAAATGAAGTTCACCAACTGTGGAAAATATCAATGAGCCGCAAGGACTGTCTCGTTCATTTTAACTGTTCAAGAGCAGTGGATAGGATCTCTGCTTGACAAAATTGTTTGAAATGTGATGGTTCGGGAATGTAACTGTGGGCAATGGGAGAAGTACAAACTTTATTGTATGACTGCGGGTTCATCATTAGGCTCGTTCAGCTTATGAATGTCATTGTTTTGACTCTAAATTAATGTGAGCGGAGTGCATTTAGATTTCTCGAAAAACTGTTGTGTTGAAGTTTTCTGCATGGTGGTCTTTTTTTAAAAGCCTTAAATATGATATCCAAATATATAAACAATTGTTTCAAAGATAGTTCTACTGTGATTTTTGTTGAAAGTTATGTAGATTTCTATGTCACTAAGGGTTCGTTTTTTAGAACTGAAACGTTAAAACTTTAAAATAAGTTTCCGGTGGATCGCATTCACAAATAAAGCTTTATAACTTCGAATATAAACATCTTAATTAAACCACTTAATACCCACAACCCCTGTGCACCCCACAATTTTGAATGCTGCAAGCTGCCTCCTCTGTGAAAAGCCTTTTGTGCTCTGCTGCTAGAGCCAAACCCTTGGCTTACAACAATCACGGCCAATGGCATAGGCAGAGTTTTTCCAATTCACGCTCACGGAGACAATATTGTGATGAACAAATCAAAGGCAATGAGTGTTAAAATCTTAACACTTCTAAAACCTTGTATATTTTTACATTATCTGTACACTAGCAAAAAGTTGCTCATAGACTTGAATATGCGTTTGCCCTCTGAAGTATTTAACAACAGATGTGTAACTTTTAAAGCTGCGCGAGATGGTTACAGCTCATGGCCTGTGACGTGAGATGAGGTCGTACGTCATCGGGGTGGGGGGGAGAGACCCACGTGCCTCCTAAGACTGCGAATCATTTGAGCACTGGTTTTTGTCGTCAGGTTTTGGGAAACATCCTGGTCACTTTGGTCACTTTTCCGAAAGGCAAGATTACAAGAACAAAACCTTGAATTATTGCAGTTTTGTTCACATTGGATAACCTTGACAAGAGTTGCGGTGTCTCTCAACGTTACAGACGGATGGAATGGACACAACTAATACATTACGGGGTGGCGCGGTGAGTCGCGCTGCCGCGTCACAGCAAGAAGGTCCTAGATTCGATTCCCGGCTCGGGTGCCTTTCTGTGTGGAGTTTGCATGTTCTCCCCATGTCTGCGTGGGTTTTCGCTGGGCACTCCGGTTTCCTCCCACAGTCCAAAGACATGCTGCTGCAAAGGTCAATTTACCCGCTGACTAATCTGCCCCCAGTGCGCGGTGGTGAATGGCAAAAGGCGTGTTCTCGACACAGCTCACGCAGTGCGCGCGTGTTCTCCGGGGAAAGAACGGAGCGTCTGACCCAGTCCCCCTGCCTCCTCACACCGCCAGCCTCTCTGTAATTGAAAACTCATGGTGCCCTTTTTACGAGACTGGGTTGCTGCTGCTGCCTGCACCGCACTGTGTACGTGCACACGGACCCTGTGTTAAAAAAAGTACCGCGGCAGTAAAATGTGCGATTGTCATTTCGGCGACACGTTCTCGTCACTGTAACTCAAGCATGTCGCACGTTACTCTTGAAGTGCCCTCTCGTGTAATACTGATGAGCTGTTAGTAAAATATTATATTAGTTTGGACCAACCCGAACCCAGATTCAAACTTGACTTCAACCCTTACTAGTGTATGAAATATATAATGGGTTACACTCGGAGCTTAGATTCTCATTCATTATAGTCTAGACTCTAGAGCATTGCTCGGCTGTCGTGGAATTGTCACCACCACCAGAATATAACGTATACGTATCCATAATACAGTATTACTCAATTGGTCATTATTGGGCCCTAACTTTCAATACTGTACAGCCTTTAATTACACTTAGTACTGTGCAAGCACGGTTTTATTTTGCACTGCCACACACACCACCGCAGTATCATGAGGACAACATGATGTGCGATGGATCTGGTGTGCCAATATTATTGTTGTGGCTGGAATTAAGCGCTCGTTGTACGGCCGCATTTACGCTACATGGGCTGAAGCAAGTACAGTATTCCAAAGAGGCTGTTTGTCACCGTGTGCTGTCGTCGTGGACTGTGTGTGCACAGTGCGCTTTGCGAGAGCACAAGCAGTAACGTTATACCTTTGACTTTCCAGATTGCGATATCAGGTCGCTGTGGGGCATTGCAGACTGGCGAGGCCCCCTGTGTACACGGCCTATTTAATTAGGCTGATCAGTGGTATGGGCCCTGGGGTGAGAAATTAAATGGGGATCCGTGTACAATTTACCCAGTCTTCGTAGCCTGGCGCCTGGGCCCCTTTAGTCCATGGGCCCCGATGCAATCGCACTGCCTGCACATTCCTAAGCTACACCATTGCCTTCGATACGGTCACATTTTGGGAGACTGACAGTAATCTCTATTTTGACAATGCAATCTCGCATTATTGGCCTACACTTGTGAAATATGGCATCAGAATACAAAATGTACAAGCGACAGCAATTAAAATTGTGCATTGGCAATGTCAAGTAAGCAACGTTCTAAAAACCCATTTATGGTATTAAATGGTGGAACATGACTAGAAGTGTACAAGTCAAGTGTGACAGGTATGTGTGGATGCCAATGGACTTGGCTTGTGTGGTACAGTGATGGTGTAACGGTGGGTCACACTAACAAGGGCACTGTCACACACAAGTGTGTGCAAATGTGTAGATGACGGGAACGGTAGTGTGGTGGTTACTGACCACCTGAGCGGTGAACATCTGAACCAGTCATGATATTTCGCTAGGTACATTAATTCATTGTCAGAAACCGGTTAATCCTGTACAGGGTTGCGGTGAGCCGGAGCCTATCCCGGCAGACACAGGGCGCAAGGCAGGGCTATACCCGGATGGGATGCCAGTCCATCACAGGGCATCGGGGCCATTCAGTTTTAAATGTGTACATGGTGTGCAGTGTAACCATCAGCACTGGGAGACAAAAGTGGCCGGACATAATACTGCCCACTTTGGCCCTCCATTATCCATGGTAGCCTCAATAGGCGTTAGCTAACAGCACTTGCCCTAGGTTATATTGCCAAGCCCTCATTTGTTATGGAACAAATGTTAAGAGTGATCAGTATCACCAGCATAATACGTGTATTTCAACCAGCGTGATCGTCAAGCTTCATAAAAAAGATACATTCTCAAAAGTAGCTCAATAGCCTGGTACCCTACTGTAACAGACACTGATTGACTCATTGCTATGTAATGCTGATCATTTTCATAGCTCTTAATGGGGGCTTCAGAATGTAGGTCTCCTCTCTTGGGAGCCATTTGCACTGCACCTGTGCTCATTATTTTATTACTATCCCTTTGGACATGGCCTAATGCAACATAAACGTAACCTTTTTGGCCAAAACATTACAAACATATATAGTACCTGTTCGAGGTGATCATTATTATTTTTTTTACATTTTGGCTTTACAGGGAAGCCCCTGTTGAAGTTACACGTTGGTTCGTGCACACAGCCATTAAACGAATTTCACGAGTTCAATTCCCGACAACGGTTAACCTCAGTGGCCAATGATATCTGAATTGGTCCTGGACCTCTCCACCAACAGGCACTGACCACAATGAAGTCTGGTCAAACAAACCCTTGTGACCGACTGGCGTTGGGCTTCCTTCACAAATGAGTCGACAAAAATGCTGTTTTTTTTTACATGCACAGGGTCGTCGTCAAATCGGTTTTGTTTTACCAGGTTAGGTTTCTAACCTACAGTGGTGTGATATCCGTCGCTTTGAGCACGTGGAATAAGCCGGCTGAATGGTTATGTCACCGTGTGATGTGTAGCAGGTGTCTGCCGCTGGTGCGGGGTTGAGTGCATAGGTTCATTGGGGCAGCGGGTCACTGGGCCATGCAAGAGAAAAACTCCGGATCAATCTCGACCCGGCCTGCCTGGTGCTAACAGAGCACAGATCACACGGACAGTTAACCCAGCAACTCGCACTTGTACCGGAATTTAACCACAACGTCGCTCAGAGCAGAGAGATTCTACAACATGCAAGGTGATCGTGACAATTGCAGGAAACAGATACAGCTATGCAGACTACTATCTTCGTGATGTATGCAAAACACTGGGAAAAACCTTATCGCTGTAGTTATTGACAACGATGTATTGTGCTGGCCAAACCAGTTCTTTATCATAATCCTGGGGGTCAAGGTAGAAGCGTTCACGTCGCGATCCCTGTCAGGTAATACTTGGCATTGCCTGCGAATTCTACCAAACACTTCGAGGCCGAGCTGAAAGACAACGATGTCCAGAGGCTGACCATCGTGCTTCGAAGAATCGCAAAGAAGAAGATCATAATCCTACACGTAACACTATTCCTATATTTAAACAACATTTAGCCATTTCCGTATGCTTAACCCTAACCTTAAATTGTAATTTCAAGCCTACAGTGTAACCACAACACTTTGAGCTATATTTAAGCGTAAATGAACATTTAACCCTAGCGCTACACGTACATTTCACCCACATACTACGTATAACATTTACCTTTAACCATACACTTAGCCCTAACCTTTACTTGTCTTTTTAATACTTTACACCAACCTATATCTTACCCTCCTATTCTAAACAAACTTCTAACACACAAATTACCTCCGCCTAACCCTCACGCTATCCTTGAGCCTACTGAATAGCCCTATCGGTAAATCCAACTTGCACTAACCTGCACTCTAACCTTCACCTTACCCCTAACATTAAAGTACCTCTCACCTACAATTACCCTTTGGGTAAACCAAACCTCGTCGACTGCGTCTTTCCTGTTCGCGGATTTGCCCGCTAACCGGTTCGCAGCTGTGCCTTCTTTCGAGTATTTGCCAAACCGGTTTCCGAGGAATGCAACCTCCCGCGGTCATCAACACCAGTCTACCCGTACAATAGCTCTCGTCATCACCTAATCTGTGTGGTAAAACTAACCCTCGCCATTGCCTAGAAGCTACACGTAACCTTTGTAACGCTTCACACTCGGCCACCTCTCCCCGAACCCGTATCACTCACCGCACGCACCCCTCCTCCTCCCGTCTCACCGCGTCCACGCCCGCACTGCAGGAGGGGCACAATGTTCTCGCATTGAGGACGAGGGCACGCTGCTCCCAGAGCTAATCATTGACCGAAACGAACTTGAAACTCGACAATAACCTGCCGTGACGCTTTCGAATAATCGCCGGCCAACTGGAACAGTGTTCTCGCCGGTCATGCCACCCAGCAGGTTTTGTGTTTAACATGCCTCTCACCCTGCTGATGACTCGGGAAGACAAAACGGACCCAGAGTGTGCTTGCTGAAACGAGTTACTGTTGAGAGAAAAAAAAACATTGGTTCAGTAGTTCCATATAGCCTGACGGATGAATCCGTGAGATGTTCACTGTGTTCACGATCCCCGTGTTAACATAATTTTATTACGCGTTCACGATTCATATTGACAATGTTTGAGTGTTTTCTCGCTCCCGGCGTTAAGAGAACTTCACACTATGCGGCCACATTCTGTGTTGAGATGTTCACTGTGCGGCACGGTGACGCGGTGAGTAGCGCTGCCGCCTCACAGCAGGAGGTACTGGGTTTGAATGTCGGATGAGGTGCCTTTCTGCGTGGAGTTTGCATGTTCTCCCCCGTGTCCGCATGGGTTTTCGCCGGGCACTCCGGTTAACCCCCCACAGTCCAAAGACATGCTGCTGCAGAGGTTAATTGGCCTGCTGACTAAATTGCCCCCGGTGCCCTGTAATGGGCTGGCGTCCCTGGGTAATAGCCCTGCCTTGCGCTCTGTGTCTGCCGGGATAGGCTCCAGCTCACCACAACCCTGTACAGGATTAAGCGGTTTCTGACAATGATGATGTTCACTGTGTGTTCACGTCCACTGTGTTGAGACGTTCACTGTGTTGACCTTGCCCGTGTTGTAGTTATGAGTTGTACCTCTCAGCTGTGGCCAGTGTCGTTGCCAGGGTAACAAGTAACCTCGTTACCAAGACAAGCGCAGTCGGGTCTCGACAAGCAGTTCCACTTTTAAGACTCAAACCCCAAGGCAAATACATGTTGCTTCCACATACAGGGGGCGGTGCGGAAGCGGTAGAGCAGTGGTTAGCGCACTGCGTAATGACCCCGGTCACCCGATTTCAAAGGCATACCAAAGCTAACATGAGTGGCGTGTGATAGCTGAACCGGAACTGGACACAGCCAAGCCATAATGTCCATATGTTGAACTGTTACTGTGTTGGGTCTCTAGCACCACGATAAAGGCACATGCATCAAAGGGAATCGTTAACTTTACTAATCATTTATAACAAGCTGAGGGTCCACAAAGACATCGGACAGAGACTAGCGGCTTGTCCTTGACAACTAAAACTCGAGACAGTGACGGCCCTAGCATAAAAACAGTGACCGGACATTGCAAACGTTAACGAGGCTTAGGGGTTACAAATTCAATCAGGGATTATTTTGGGTGGGCATTACCAGCTCTCACGCTGGTACCAATAGTACAGGCTGGACAGGAATTACCGTTACTGTACAGTTATATTGAAGCAGCCCGATATCCATCTCACAGCAAGAATGTCCCTTGAGGGGCTTCGGGTATCTGTTGAGCTTCTAGACATCATTGTCTTTCAGCTCCTTGGCGTCGAAGTGTTTGGTAAAGTTCGCAGGTAATACCAGGTATTACTTGACAGGGATCGCGACGTGAACGCCTCTACCTTCGAAGAATCGCAAAGAAGAAGAAGCAAGAATGTCCCGGGATCGTATCCCGGTTCGGGAGCCTGCAAACTCCACACAGAAAATCACCCGAGCTAGTAATCGAACCTGGGTTATGCGAATAATATCCAGTGACACGTTACGTCACTAGGTGTCCTATTCTATTCTTGGAACACCATCCATCCATTGTCAGAAACCGCTTAATCCTGTACAGGGTTGCGGTGAGCCGGAGCCAATCCCGGCAGACACAGGAGGCAAGGCTGGGCTATGCCCAGGATAGGACGCCAGTCCATCACAGGCCACCGGGGGCAATTTAGTCCGCAGGCCTATTAACCCATGCAGCAGCATGTCTTTGGACTGTGGGAACGTGTGCCGGGCTATCGCGCCGGGCGGCGATGGCGCGATAGCCGGTGGGCATCACGTGGACGCGCCTCTCGCAGCCGGCTCTTTGCCCAACAAGAACGCGTCTCCCGCGTCACTAAACCCGGACCCTGGCAGCCAATTGCTCGCGACGCCATGGAGGCGGGACGGGTGACGACAGCGTCGGTCCTCAAGGGCAATCGCCACTGTACAGAGCGGGTACTGATAGGTGAATGTGCACCCAGCGGATGTTGGTTCGTACGTTTGTTGTACCGCACGAATCCCGCTTCCAGAGCTTCCTAGGTATTTTCGGCATTAATAATACACATCTGGGGCGGCACGGTGGCGTAGTGGGTAGCGCTGCCGCCTCACAGCAAGAAGTCCCGAGTTCAAATCTCGGCTCGGGGGCCTTTCTGTGTGGAGTTTGCATGTTCTCCCCGTGTCCGCGTGGGTTTTTGCCGGGCGCTCCGGTTTCCTCCCACCGTCCAAAGACATGCTGCCAGGTTAATTGGCCTACTGAGTAATTTGCCTCAGGTGCCCTGAAATGAAATGGCGTCCCATCCTCGGTATACCCCTGCCTTGCGTCCTGTGTCTGCCGGGATAGGCTCCGGCTCACCGCGACCCTGTACATGATTAAGCGGTTTCTGAAAATGGATGGATAATACACGTCTTACCTGCTTTAGTGGGTGGGTAAATAAGGGACTTGCATGTACAGCTGCGAGTAAGCTGACGTGGTTCTTATACGTGCACCGCTGCCTCTGTAATTTATACTGGATACAGTAACTTAGTCAAATCCTAAATTATTATGCTTCATGGTCACGAATCGACGATAAGTACCGTCTCTTTTGACTTGGTGTTCCATCAGGCATTACATTTTTACACGCACGATGTATAATAAGACTCGTTCAATCGTTGCATGTTTATCTTCCATCAAATAGCGGTTGTTTTCCCGCTACGAATCACAATCCAGGAATCACAATCTACGAATCACAATCTAGCCTACATGAGTCGACAATTGTTGTCGATCCATTTCGGCTAGAAACTAAAACCCGTTTTACCTGCTTAATTGTCTCAAGGTCGGCGTGTGCTGGCGAGCTCCACAGAGGTCAGACGCACATCAGTCGCGACCTTCAGTCCACACTCGTTCCCTCCGTTCCCGCACCTCACCTTCCCGCTACATGCAAGGTTAACGTTCCCGAGCCCGACCACCAATCAGCAAGAAGAGATTACCTACGGTCGCCCGGCGTCACGTGCTGCTGGCCAATCCGCGGCCGTTGAAGGGCGAAGCAACGCCTTTACTGTTACACTCCTGCAAATACGCACCAAAAGCACATTGTGATTGATGGGGCCCTTTAAACAGGTGACAGCTCATTCACGTTTCTCCTTTTTCAGACGACAGCAGTACATGTAATGTAGAGTTTGCAATTCAATTAACGCACTAGCAGATCATTCTGCACCACGTTTGTCACAAGCATAACTCCGCATGTCAAATGTGTAAAATCTATCGAAAACTTCATTGCAGAACTAAAATAGTCCTTACCTATTACATATTATTACATAAAGTCTCGAACAAAAAAAACCCATCCAAATGTGTCCATGCCCATTTATGAATGACGTCACTTATTCGGAATCCGTCCCTAACGCGACTGCAGTGGGTGACGTCGCCCAAGCGGAGCTGCACACGCACGTGTCACTTCCCACAGTATTTACCGCAGTACATGCGGGATACTGTATTGTATTAGGAAAACGTCTTGCTGGCTGGTTGGAGGGAGAGAAGGACAGACGACAACAATAACCACCGTTCGCCACTGCATGTCGGTGACGTATCCACGGCGCCTGTGCCAGGCCACGTGCACTGTGAGGCAGTGCACGTGGCCTGGCACAGGCCAATCTGACAATGGATGGACTTCGCTGTTCACCAAAGATCCCCCGTATAGCCTTAACAGACTGTTGGGGCAAGTGCCGTTAGCGAGCACCTATGCAGGTCGACACGGCACACGAGGGGATGGGTGACCAGCACCACGCCCGGCCGCCTTTGTCTCCCTAGTGGCAATGTTTACACACTGCACTAGGTATTCATTTGAGGCTGAGTCGACCTAGGGGAGGCCCAGGACCGGTTCAGAAAATCGTCACTGGGTGTTGGCCGTGAGCGGGATTCGAACTCGGGTCGCCAGATTCGTAGCCCAGCGCGCTAACCACTGGGCTACCGCTCCCCTCACCGCCCTCCGTGCGACGTCACCACACCGACTCCCGCCCTTCACACCGCCACCAAGGCCGAGACCCTGCAGTGATGGCGTCGCAGCCCCCCCCATCACACGCCGCCCCCCGACACCGCGGGTTACGTCAGAAGAAGTCACGCGCAGAGCGGCGCCGACCAATGGTACGGCGAGCTGCGACGGGTCGCATTCTCGCGAGACCTGAGCACTATATATAAGCTCCGTCGACCGTCAGTCGGCCATTTCGTCCGGCAAGGCGAGGAAGACCGGCTTAGGCTCAAGCAACATCAACCACCGAGTCTCTTAACAACGAAAATCCAACGCTTAGCGGAAAAAAATAAGAAAAAGAAACTAAAGAATCATGACGGAGCAAGCAGTCAATTTCGCCAAGGATTTCCTCGCGGGCGGCATCGCCGCCGCGATCTCCAAGACGGCCGTGGCGCCCATTGAGCGGGTGAAGCTTCTGCTCCAGGTACCTGACCGCGCGCCTCGCTCGCTCCATGGGTAGGGCTCTAATCGGGAATCGCCAACGGTGTCCGATAGGGTGGATGTTGCTTCCAGGATGAGACTTGGACAACGCGGAGGAGCCGGATCGTGGCGCACACGCGTACTCGCGCAGTGCGGGAAGAGTAGCCGCGCTAAGATGGCGGATAGAGGTGACCCCACCGCGGAGCCGGGCCCCCCGCCTCTGGCCGAGACGCGGCGCCGCACTCTAGCGATGAGGCTTTTCATACTTGGGCTGGCTCTAGACTATCACCTGCTACATACAGTAGGTTATCGGTGTCCGGTATAGTCGGCGGGATTATTTAATTATTTTCACATTCATACAGAAACTCCACCCTCCCGCCGCACACAATGTAGTTGCGGGTGGTGACGCGGCCAGCCGGTACTGTTCGCCGCTTCCTGCCGAGGGATTCGCGGTTTCAATTAGTCTGTTTTAAGGTTTTGCGTATTGACCTTGACATTTTTAGCCGTGTGACTTTAGTGATCCCGTGACGTAATTCGCAAGAGTAGGCCACTGTAGTCCAAATGTCTCGTTCGAAAAATTACCCGAAATTATACACTTACGATTATACATAATAGCGCCCCGCTTCTTTTAGAACATCTACTACGTTCCTTCAATTGTCCAAACTCTAAATGTACGTTATGTGAATTGCAGTGCAGTATACCAAATAGAGTAATCTATGGGGTCCTCGTGTGATTAGTATAAAAAACGTATCGTCGTTGAAACAGCTCTTGAGCTATTAGTACAGATGCTTACATAATCCTACCGGCTGAGCCCTTCAACCGTGACGTGACCTCGGCTTGAATTTGCAGGGTCCTAATGGACGCGGCATGGCTAATGTAATTTATGCAACTTGCCTGAACGCAGTTGCAGATCGAGAGGTCGCGAGAACTGAAAATGGAGGGGGCGGGGGACAGGAGTGGGTAATGTTTAATAAAGCAGTGAATTGGTCATCCAAGGTTGGGCAGTCTATACAGTACTCAGGACACTAGAGTGTAATGCGGGAGTTTGGTTTTATTCATAAACAAAGCGATAGTTAGAAATGGAGATAGGAGGAAGTGCAAGACCTCGGGAGCAGCTGAGAGGCGACGACCTGCTTTTGAGAGCGCACAATGACGCCGGCCTCTTCCTTCACAACTCAAGTATATCCTCCCTCATCCCTCGTGCTGGGTGGCTGTGCGAGAGAGGAGCTTTTCACTGCCTCAATGAAGGAGTTGGGAGGATGGGTTCGAGAGGAATTGGAACGCCCTGGGGGGTAGTATTAGCAGGGCGGGTATCGGGGAATTAGTTTTAGTAACTAATTCTTATTACAATAAGCAAGCCTTTATCCTGGAAGCAGTTTAAAGTTGTTAAATATAGATCATTTCATTATAGCTGCTTTTCACGCTGTATATTTCCTTGCTCAAGCTCGGTAGTTTTGCGCCTCTTTATATTCCTTTTTATTTTGGTTCATGAATTAAAAGACGCCCACTTGAACAGAATTGTGTTATTGAATGCCTCCACGTACTGTGGCGCTCTCAAAATGACCTGCCGTCTATGTTCCCGGGTTAGGGCTGACTAATGCCCCGTCGCATAATTAATTGAAGCTCAATGCCCCTGGAGAGCACGAATGCTTCCCGGTACTGTCTTAAGATTTTCCTCTTCAATTAACAATTGGAGCTGACCTTGCCAGCTATCACCTTCATAGCAGCTGAGCGGACAAGCGTCGCTGAGACGTCATCAGGGATGAAAGTTGACCCCTTTGCACTTCTGCTCTGATTACTCCAATTTTATGGCATTGTATATCGTGGTAGAGGTGAGCACATTAAGCCTGCTTTGATAAAGGGTTGCACAACAAACTGCCGACCTTTTGTCTGGTGAACTTAGGTCGGGCCTCGGCAGCATTTTGCCATCACAGTGGGTCCGTTTTTATCAGCAATTTCTTATTAACAAATCTCGTCTGATGAACCTGATACATCCAATCGGCGCGTTCCCTGGCATTCCAAAGAACGGCCTCTGACCATATTAGGATTTTGTGTGTTTGTCCCTCGGGGTGGGGAGCTCTCACACGCCTTGAGATTCCTCATTCCGCACGCAACCACCAGCCCTCTCGCCTGAAGCCATGCATGCAGTCTGGAGACGGAACCGGCTTTCCCACTGAGTACTGTACTAAGGCGGGGTAGTGTCTTAACATTGACTTCCGTCTTAACCTAGCGACATTTAACGCCCTCGCTAGGGGGCGCAAATGTGGCTATTCACGTGGGTCATTTACCCCACGCGTTTCATGAGAAACCAAGCTAACAGGGCCCCAGTCACAATTAATATTTGATTCGTTGCATAGTACATTATCAACCGTACGTGAGCGATGAACTGCATAATGGCAAACGGCTGACAGAAAGCCGAGGCACAAATTCAGACACATTCTTCCGGCACACTTAATTGGGCCGTCTGTGCAGCTGATTTACATGAGTAATGGATTTATTTAAAGTAGCATCTGAATTCAAACTGCATCTTAAGATTGTTTGGTGAGTGATGCGATCTCCGTTGCCCTCCCCTCTGCCCACAGGTGCAACATGCCAGCAAACAGATCGCCGTGGACCAGCAGTACAAGGGCATCATGGACTGCGTGGTGCGCATCCCCCGCGAGCAAGGCTTCCTGTCGTTCTGGCGCGGCAACCTGGCCAACGTGATCCGCTACTTCCCGACGCAGGCGCTCAACTTCGCCTTCAAGGACAAGTACAAGCAGGTGTTCCTGGGCGGCGTCGACAAGCGCAAGCAGTTCTGGCGCTACTTCGCCGGCAACCTGGCGTCGGGCGGCGCCGCGGGCGCCACCTCGCTGTGCTTCGTGTACCCCCTCGACTTCGCCAGGACGCGTTTGGGCGCCGACGTCGGCAAGGGCAACGCGCAGCGCGAGTTCACCGGCCTGGGCGACTGTCTCAGCAAGATCGTCAAGTCGGACGGCATCCGAGGGCTCTACCAGGGCTTCAACGTGTCCGTGCAGGGCATCATCATCTACCGCGCCGCCTACTTTGGCATCTACGACACGGCCAAGGGTGGGTACACGCTCGCTCGCTCGTCCCCAGAACAAACTGTTATCCGCAACACGGGTACCGCGTTCGTTACTTGTGTAAGCAGGTGCGGTGGCCGTTATATCGGAACGCACATTGGCCCGGAGGTCGTGGCACAGATAATGCAGTGGCTACAATTTACTGCACTCGTCATTAGTTACGTTACCGTACAATTTAAAACCAGGCGCCTTGTCATTACATGTACTGCTGCCACCAGTTGATGCCTACTGCTGATAGCCATCTTCTACCTAGGCAGTAGGCATTGCAACCATTTATCACTATTCTCAACACACTGCACTCAGTTAAATACCTCATTGAAAACATTGTTTTTGTGGCTGCCGGTGTGTGCAGGCATGTTGCCAGACCCCAAGAACACTCCGATCGTGGTGAGCTGGATGATCGCCCAGACAGTAACAGCCGTGTCTGGCTTCGCCTCCTACCCCTTCGACACCGTGCGTCGGCGCATGATGATGCAGTCCGGCCGCAAAGCAGGTGGGTACCTCCATTGTTTGAGGTTTGGCTCTGGTTTGCACGTGTGCAACGTGTTGGCCACATAACTTTGGGATGGAATGCTTTTCTTGTAATAATGCGTGTTTGTAGTGAAGCGTATTACTTGGGTATGGGAAGTAGGAGCCAGCAATGATGTTTCATAGATTGCCATGTATATACCATGGTTGGGGACCCATGTTCTCATCAGTCACTCGTCGGGGGTTAGATGATGTGGACAGCCTTATAGGGTCAGTTTTAGGTTTGTGATAATTGAAGCAATTGTGCTGCATTTCCCGAAATAACAGCATGACCACAATACCATTTCAAAACGGTAATAATTGGATGGGAGATATAATTGCTAAGGAGACATAATTTCAAATTTCCCACTGCTCATTAATCTATATATCGGATGCAGGTTCGAACTTTAATTAACAGTCGGCTTCAATCTTAAATGTAGTTGCGATGCTTGAATTAAATCCACGTTTGTTGTGCAGCTGATGTCATGTACACGGGAACCATCGACTGCTGGAAGAAGATTGCTCGCCAGGAGGGCACGCGCGCTTTCTTCAAGGGTGCCTGGTCCAACGTGCTGCGCGGCATGGGTGGCGCCTTCGTGCTGGTGCTCTACGACGAAATCAAGAATGTCCTCTAAGCGCCCCGAAGCTTGGCCGCTCTGCGCTGCGACCCTGCTCTCGCCCATGTGGCCGGCAGCGCCGAAAAGGTTAACTATAGCCAAAACCGCTCAATTTTTTTTCTGTTAAAAGGATGATAGGGTTTTGTTTGCGCCCCTCTTCATTCCTCATTTGTAACACAATGATACAACTTAAGAGGGACATAAAACACAATTGATAAGCTCTTTGCACCTGCAAACTTCTATTCCGTGTCCATTTCAGTTGCACTGGCTGGTTCAACGTGCGCAGAATTCCACATGTCGTGATGGTCTCGTGTTGCCCTTTGCCGTTTTGGGAAGGTGGGTCCATTACTTGTGCTGCGCGCGGCACCGGCTGCGCTTATTCCTGCTGTCTCTCGTAGCGGTCCCCACCTCGGGAACGGCGTGCGGGCAACGCCAATCGGTTTTAAGTGGCAGTGATGAATCAGAAATGAAATCGTGGATTTGGCTTCGGATAATTTTTTTTGGACACGCTTGTCAAGTGGCAGTGGTTCAGATTATTCTTTCCAACATTTCGGTTTACGGTGATGTTTTCTGTCTAAATGTCGGCGACGGTGGCAGAGAGGACTGTTGTCCATTCCAATAACAATGTGATGATGCAACTGTTGTACTACAGTCAAGGGACCTACTTTGTCTAAATTGTCTGATCTTTGCATGTAAAATGGCTTGCCATTCCACCGCCCTCTGTTCCGTCGCCAGCTGTCTGTTTGCAAATGTCGCCATTTGAGCCAGCCGGTCTGTACATTTTGTAAGAGGAAAAGTGCAACAAAAAGGAGAAATAAAATATTTGTTGGACCACGGTTAAGTTTTTTTGTGACGTCTGCGTGCATAATTGTTTAAGCGGCATTTATTTATGGCTGAGTGAGGGGGGGGAAGAGTATGGCTGTTGCATATTTTTTCTTGGAATCCTGATCAATAAAAGAACCTTACACAACACTTGCGTGTGGAGCTGATGTGGCTGACACGGCAAAAATGAATAAGTGATGCACAACATCTTGGGTAAGGTTTGGTTTAATAAACATTTGACATGACAGTACTTGGGGTGCTCCTGGTAAAGTCTGAAGAGGTAATTTTGCTGTGTAAAAGTGCTTAATCGTCAACACATACCTGAAAATGCATGATCCAAATTATTCACATATTAGTGCATGTATTGTGATGCATTCAAACGTTTAAAGGTGATAAGGAGCATACATTTGACCACGTGGATGTAGGTGGGGCAATCTCCGTTTGGGCAGATTCACATCTCCCCATGTGCCACTTTGAGTTGAAACTCCTCTGTGATGTCCGGATCAAACTGAAAGGCCTGCAATTCACACAACGGGAGAGAATTCTCATTGTAAAAATGGTTTGCGTTAATAATGCTCGTACTGGTGGTGTTAATGCGATTGTATACATTATTGTAATGTTAATGACAAAACAAATTATTGGATTCGTGCCTTGCACCCTGTGTCTGTCGGGATAGGCTCCAGTGGTTTTTGACAATGATGAATATTGGATTTGGCCCACATCGCTTTTACATTCATGTTTCAATACGTCTAAAAATCTCAATGCTGTATTGCCACCACCTGGGCACATCACAGCTCAAAAGGTTTGGGGATTTCTAAGACCTACATTTTTCACTTGAACTTTCCCATTATTTAGTTTAAGTGCTGACGTTTTAAACCATTTTTGCAGAGAAGTGGCTTCACCTTTGGAAACCTTAATAATTACTAAATATTATTGAAAACGAGTACGGTGAAATGCCAGTAATAGAGCAAAAAAATTGAAATGTCAATTTTGTTCACAGGGCATCGTACGATTCATCATTGCTTCTATTGGGTTAGATCGTGTAAAAAGATATATGTTTTAAACCCTCCTCCACCTGACAGCCAATTAATACGTGTCCCGTGAATCGAGCGTGCCAAATTTATTACTGCTTCAGCACGACCACCGTTGTGTGCTGGAGAGTAATCTCACAACATTTAAAAGGGTGTGACATTTCACTGGAGATTACATCTGGCATCATCAGGTTGTTAAAAGAAACTTAGATCTCGAGTGAAAATTACGTATTTTTTTAGACCAAAATGGTGATTAAAAGTACTCTCAATAGTTAAAACTGACTGAATTAAATGCGTATAATTACGTCGAGTAAAAAAACTTTAACTTTGCCAAAAAATTCGGCCACTGCGCTGGTATCCATGCATACCACCTACCGCAAAGCGGGTATCTGAGGCCTTGTGGCATCCCTCACGAGAGGCAGACAACACACACACCCCACGTGCCATGGGGTCAGAGACAGACCTTGGAATAATAGTGGCGAGCCCGCGCCGGGTCGCGTGCCACCCCCTGGCCCAACTCCAGGCAGCGTCCATAGTAGAAGGCAGCCATTGCGATGCCTTTGCTGATGTACGTCGGGAGACAGTCGGTTTCCCGCGCTGCACTAGCCACGTCTGTGGTATCCGCCACCCTGCTCGCCACACAGCGCCAGCTGGCGGTCACTAACTCAAATTCACTTACCACCTTTGGATATACGCTTCAGATTTTTACATTATACCGTGACGGACTGGCGTCCCATCATGGGTATAGCCTTGCCCTGCGCCCTGTGTCTGTTGGGATAGGCTCCGGCTCACCGCGACCCTGTGAATGACGCTACTGAGCAGTTGGAGGAGCGACTCTCACAACAGCGAGCCGAGCGCCGATCAGCTAAAACTCAGCAATCTGGAACTGTGGGGAGCACAGGTGGTGCCCCAGCCAGTCATCTCAGTCAGGCAGCCGATGGGCACCTGGGTCTGCCTCATAACCTGTCAAACGAGCTTTCGACACTGTGCGTGATAGCCTAAAGGTACACCTGGCTTGGCACAGGCGCCGTGATGATGCCGCCGCCAACTTAGTGGCGAACGGCGGCTATTGTTATTGCTGTGTGTGCGTTACCGTAGGGCGAGCTCGGCCGCGTGCACGTAGAGACGGCGCGCGTGCAACAGCGCCATCAGCTGGGCCTGGCCATAGACGCTGCCACGCTGCGCGGCCTCCTCCAGGCACTCCAGCGCCGAGCCGGCGTCTCTCCGCACGCCCAGCCCCAGCTTATACATGAGGCCCAGCGCGCCCTGCGACTCCACGCTGCCATTGCCGCATGCCTCCGAGTGCCAGAAGAACGCCTGCATAGGCGCAAGTGAAGGCGAACGCGTAGACACGTCTCTAATGATAATAACGACGCTCGTGACAATGTGCAGCATGAGGGCATAAACAATAGTACAGCTCAAGATTGAATTTTTGATGGGCTGCCCTTGTCGATAACGCAGCCTTAAAACACGCATTGAATGCCCGGTGGTCCCCCTATCAGCTTGTGAAAACATGGTTCAGCCGCATCTCTCCTTGAAACCCGTACGCACAACTTGTCCGACGCTCACTCGCCAAACTATTGTGGAGCTTGACAGCTGCCACGACAAAAGCCATGCGGTGAATTGTAGGCCAAATCCGATGGGCGTCACTCACCTTCTTCAGATGCGGGCTCTCAGGGCGTGAGTAGAACATTGCCAGCATGCTCTGCGCCTTCACACTGGCTAAGGGGTTCCCATCGTCCGCAGCCAACATCCACCACCTGTGCAGGAGACACATTCACACGGTGGTGCACTTCTTCGATCTAGAGTTCTGGATGCAAAGGCTGGCGGATCACGTACAAGAGATATCCTACCCTATGTTCATACAGGGGCGGCACGGTGGCGCGGTGAGTAGCGCTGGTGCCTCACAGCACGAAGGTCCCGGGTTCGAATCCCGGCTTGGGTGCCACGCTGACACGCTCCCCGTGTCAGCGTGGGTTTTTGCCGGGCACTCCGGTTTCCTCCCACGGTCCTAAAACATGCTGCTGCATACGTTAATTGGCCTGGAGACTACATTGCCCCCGGTGCCCTGTGGATGGACTAGCATCCCATCCTGGGTATAGCCCTGCCTTGCGCCCTGCGTTCAACGGGATAGACTGGCTCACCGCGACCCTGTACACTGTACAGGATTAAGCGGTTTCCGACAATGGATGGATGGAACTGCACCAGGCTGCATGGGCCAGATGGCTCCAGGCACCTGGCTACAAAGAGGACACACCGCGAGACTCTCCCATGCCCTGTGCCGCACCTCTCGGCCTCAGTGTCCGACTGTTTGGCCCCAAAGCCGCTGAAGTGCGCCTGCCCGATGTTGAACATGGCGGCATACTTGACCAGGCGGGCACGGCCGCCATCCATCTTGGTCACGCCCAGCATGCACTGCATCCCTTTCTCCTGTGCGTATCACAATTTCAATTCCGAGTTAAAATCTACTTTTAAAATCTGAGCGAGGCGTGGAGCATCACTCCTGATGATGCTGACGGTGCTGCTGATGCTGACAATGATGATGCTGATAATAACTGTGCTCACAATGATGGCGATGCTGACAACGATGACGATTCTGATGACAATGCTGGCAAGTAATTATTTTGCTGATAATCAACGAAGATGCTCATGACGATGTAGAGGAGACTGTGCTTGTGTCAGCAATGTGTTGTGAGCTGTGTGGCTGCCTCACAAGGTTGGCTGGCATCCCGAGCCCGTCGTAGTACATCACCCCAAGCTGGTAGAGTGCTCTGGCATCCGAGTGGCTCACAGCCTCGAAGTGCACGCGAGCACCCGGGTAGCATCCCTGGTCACAGAGCACAGACACGCACGCATAACGGCGGCGACATGGCCAAACGACAGCGTGTTTGCCGCTTGTGGCAGAGATTCGAGTTATTACTGCAGATGTCCATCCATCAATCAGCAGAAACCGCTGGGGGTCAAGGTAGAAGCGTTCACGTCGCGATCCCTGTCAGGTAATACTTGGTATTGCCTGCGAATTCTACCAAACACTTCGAAGCCAAGCTGAAAGACAACGATGTCCAGAAGCTGCCCATCGTGCTTTGAAGAATCGCAAAGAAGAAGAGCAGAAACCGCTTAATACTGTACAGGGTGGCGGTGAGCCAGAGCCTATCCCAGCGGATACAGGGCACAAGGCAGGGCTACACCCATGATGGGACCGCCAGTCCATCACAGGACACCGGGGGCAATTTGGTCCGCAAGCAACTTAACCAATGCAGCAGCATGTCTTTGGATTGTGGAAGGAAACCGGAGTGCCCGGCGAAAACCCACGCGAACACGGGGAGAACATGCAAACTCCACACAGAAAGGTACCCGAGCCCGGGTTCGAATCCCGGGCTCGGGTACCTACATCAGTACATTAAAACAATAATAATAATAATAATTCAATTTATATAGCGCCTTTCACCCGAGGGTCACAAAGCGCTGCACAAGGGCCGCGAAGAGGACGGCATGTCAACAACGAAAGAAAAAACACAATGATCTCCCTATAGGCTAATCCAACCGTAAGTCCTGTTAGCGAACACCACTGATGAAAAAAAAAACTCGTCCTCATGGTACGCAGACTTTAGGTGGTGGCGTGCTGCTCCTGCTGTTGTGCCACCATCACCTTGTGGAAGTAGAGCTGCCCCAGCTGAAACTGTGCTTCCTGGTCTCCTGCGTCGACCCTTGCCACCAACTCCCGCTCCTCCTCGCTCGGAGCGTGGTCCACATCACGCGACTTATCTGACATCAAACACAATGCCCCAATATCACTGGAGACCAATGCCATGCTACATGTTATGCAACTGAACCTCAGCTTTGACATAGCCATCCCTACCGTGGCCACTGATGAGTGACGGGCTTGGAATGAGTTCAGAGTTCGTCGCCATGGAGAATCAGACGCTGTGAATGCAGGAGAACACAGCAGGGCTTGTGTTACGCCCGTGAAATCAAGACTGGACAGGTTGTGGTAACTAGAACCTGCAATCTCTGCTTTTAAGTCCAAAATAATTCTAGGCAGTGGGGACGACATTGGAGCTAGAGGAATTTGTGTTCACAAACAACGACAGATAACACCAGAGGTGAAATCATGCGGTCTATATTGGAGTCATGGTTATGTATAGTGTATGGACGTGTATGCACTAAAGTTACCCTTGTACATTAAGGCACACCTCAAAGTCACCTTAATTACAGTATTTCTCTTTAGCTAAATATTATGTACGACCAGGTAGACAGTTGTAAAGAACAGCACAAATACTAAACCGGTTACTGACGGCTCAGCAGACGACCACATCAAGCAGGCGACCTCGATTATTTAGCAGCTAATCTCCTATTTAAACAGTTGTTGTTAAACAAAATGTCAAGCGGTCAGCAACAAACAGCACGAGTATCGAAGTTGTAACAAATAACAGTTTACACGTTTGTTTCTTGCATCCAGTAAGGTTATATCCGAGCTTGGGAGACGACACGACGAAGATTGAGTTTAACCTACAAATCGGGGGCGGGGGTGGGGGAGGTCCACTCAGCCAATCATCGTTTATCGGTCGATAAAATACAAGTACTGTACCACAATGATATCCTGCCCACCCCCGGCCACGGCAACGCTGAGTTTCCGTCACCAACACAGGCGCGCGTGTGAGCTGGCAGGCAGTAGCAGGCACTGGGCAGAGGCCAATAGAGCTTGCGCGGACTGCCGGAGGGCGCTTCGGGGGAGCGGCGGTGACTACTGCCGTGACGGAGAAGAGCGTCTCTTCACCGGCCGCCAGCGTCTCCGTTGCCCGGGAGACATCTAATCGCTGCCGCATGAGTGCCCTTCTGGAAGATACCGAACTGTTCTGGAAGATATCTGCCTATTCTGGAATACATCAGCAATGCTTTGGAAGCTATCCGCTTGTCCTGGGGGCGGCACGGTGGCGCGGTGAGTAGCGCTGCCGCCTCACAGCAAGAATAATAATATCAATTTATATAGCGCCTTTCACCCGAGGGTCACAAAGCGCTGCACAAGGGCCGCGAAGAGGACGGCTTGTCAACAACGAAAGAAAAAACAATAAAAAAACAAAGCAACAGAAAATAAATAATTAAGGCTACTTCGAATACACTGAAAGGTCGTGAAACTGGCAATCTTAAGAGCGGCAAAAATCTGCCAGCGTCCCCTAAGATGGCCGTCACTTCCTTGAAGACAAACACAGAAAGAGACAGGGAGGGAGGGGAAGACATAGGGACACAGAGACAGGAAAACAGAGAAGGTCCCAGTGTTCGGATCCCGGCTCGGTTGCCTTTCTGTGTGGAGTTTGCATGCCCCCCCACAGTCCAAAGACATGCTGCTGCATAGGGTTAATTGGCCTGCGGACTAAATTACCTCCTATGATGGACTGTCGTCCCATCCTGCGTATAGCCCTGCTTTGCGCCCTGTGTCTGCCGGGATAGGCTCCAGCTCACCGCAACCCCGTTATAGGCTTAAGCGGTTTCTGACTATGAATGAATGCTTATCCTGAAAAATGTCTGCCTATTGTGACAGACATGAACCCGGGTCACATAAGTGATGATGACAAGGCACCTAATAGCCATACAAGGGGGTCAATGCACTTTTAACCCAGGCGCTGCAGCCGAAACCCAAGGAGCCCATGTGTTCGCGCGCACGAGCACGTAGGCTCCGGACACGTCGTGGGCCAAGCCCCGCCCGCCGTCTCCCATTGGCTGCCACTGTCACCGAGATTCAGCGCCCAAGCTAAATCACGCCCCGATAGGGCGGTGCCTCGCTTCCACGAGAAACCATTCCCCCCGAGCGTGACGTCGCCCACGCCTGTGGGTAGGAAAGGCCAGGCGCACGTGCGGGATGCGTGTTGTGTTGGTGTGCTCGTTGTGTTAGTAGGAGGTTACTGTGTTTGAGGTGTCTCAGTGGTTATCGCGCTGGGCTACAAACCTGGCGACCAACACCAGTGACGATCTTTTGAACCGCTCCTGGGCCTCCCCTTGGTCGACTCAGCCTCAAATGAATACATAGTGCGGTGTGTAAACATTGCCACTAGGGAGGCAAAGGCGGCCGGGAGTGGTGCTGGTCAGTGGTCACCCATAGCTTCTTTTGCCGTGTTGACATTAATAGGTGCTACTCGCTAACGGCACTTGACTCTACAGTCTGTTAAGGCTATACGGGGTTCTTTGTCTGTTTATGCTGGAGTCCGGTGGTGCTTCACCGGGGATTCCACACACCAGCACGTACTGGCAACTCAGCGGCGAGACGGGCGCGAACAAGACAGAATGCTTCTGCTCGAGTACAACGGAGAGGTGAGAGGCAGGCCACTCCAGAGTGGGCCACTGATTTCAGTATTTAGTTTTAATTCGTAATAATTGCAGGCGAGGCGGGTGCCTTTCTGTGCGGAGTTTGCATGTTCTCCCCGTGTCTGCGTGGGTTTTCGCCGGGCACTCCCGTTTCCACAGTCCAAAGACATGCTGCTGCATAGGTCAATTGGCCCGCTGACTAATTTGCCCCCGGTGCCCTGTGATGGACTAGCGTTCCGTCATGGGTATGGCCCTGCCCTGTGTCTGCCGGGATGGGCTCCGGCTCATCATGGGCAGATGGGTGTAAATGTTATGTTACCGTGTTGATGTAGGTTTTCACGACTCGATGTATGATAATTACTTTAAGAGCTGCTCTTTCGAGATAGCTCGACAAGGCTATCCCGAAAGAAAAGCTCTGAAAATATGTTCTCATAAATGTAATTTACATGTTTGGTGATGAAAGTGAAATTGGCCCAAGTCTTATGATTTAAGGAGTTGGATTATTATTTTCCATTTAGCAGACGCCCTTATCCAGGGCCACATACATTAACACGTTATACGTATTCGAATTTATCTGTTGTCAAATTCCCGTGGTTATTTAAACGAGCTCTGTTTTGTTCACGTTAAACTAAAACATGTTACGTGTAATTGCCTGCGGATTAACTGCCACCGTCAAGTATCTACCGATCTGCAGCTTGCGTATGCTAGATGCTGAATGTATTTGGTATATTTAACTTTGATACGACCTTCATCTATTCAGTGTGAACAGGTGGGGTGCAGACAAAGTGAAGGCGTCTGATTGATTCCTGTGTTTACGCTGCGCCTATGACCATGTGACACGCATGCTTCCAATCTTGGAAACCATGCAGTGTTGAGCTTGGCTATGTAGACGTAGACGTTATTTCAGCAGAAAAATAAAAAAATAACCAAACAAAAAATAACTGTTTACCATTGTAAACATTGTTATGGGAAAAAATATAGATAGCTTATTGTGCATTGAGAGGAAACAAGTGCAACATTTGCAACATTTCAAACACAAATCAAGATTTGCGCCAAGATGGATGTTATTGGCTGCTCACTGTGGTGGGCAGCATGTGGCAGTGTAGCAAAATCCATTGCCTGAGGATGCCTCCAACGTGGGAAGCAAAACGTCGCGAAGGAGAGAGGGGGAGCGCTCGACACGGCCATTCTGACATAACAGCTTTGGAAAGCAATTCTCAAACATCAACAAATGCTTAATCAAGCCATAGTAGCATCAATGTTACTGTTTTTAAAAATGTGTTCTATTCTATCTCTCGTTTGCTAGCCCCTGACCGTGTCCCGCTTGCTGGAGCCCAGCGACCGTTGGGACGAGGCCCCTGCTGGGCACACGCCGGCCCACCTCGCGGCGCGAGGAGGCCACGCGCACGGCCTCTTCATGTTCCTGCAGGCCGGCAGTGATGTCAACTCACAGGTGAGAGGCTTTTGCAAGTATCAAGGTTTACGTGGCGAGTGTTATTTTGGTGATTGGACAACTGCATCACAGTCGATTTTACCGAGGTTCACCTACCAGCCATGACGCTCGACTCCATTAGCTTGTTATCTGAACCTGGTAGAATCGTCTGTTGTCTGGCAGGCGCCTTTGCTGCTGCAATGCTCAGCAGCAACCCTGACCCGTAACCTTAATTCACCTGCACCTTCGGTCTGTATTGAGTTCACAGTTGTGACACATGCGTTTCTTCCCAGGATAATGTGGGCGAGACGGTTATGCACAAGGCCGTGCGGTCAGGCAGTGTAGCATGCGTGGGCCTCCTCCTGTCACGCGGGGCCCATCTACAGTGAGTTGCTTGCACAACAACAAGCCCCATCCACAAAACGTGTCACCTGCAAAACGACTGCATTCACCAATAAGCGGTGGGGCCATCACCATAGCGTTTGTCCTAGGCTGGGTGCACATTGCCGGCCACTTGCACTGTCTGAAGGCTCCCTGATATGTCACCAGGTATTACGGATTACCTGAGATGGCAGATATCAGCACACATCCCAACACACGCAAACGCGCAGAAAACAAGTGGAAACATTATTGAGTTTGGTTGGAACCAACAGATAAATTGCATGCATATAATCAACTTTCAGGCCTTCTCTTATGATCACCTCCCACATCTGAGTTTTGGCCACTTCCCTATTAAGGATAAAAACATTTGCAAGCATAGAGAAAATTGAAGCAACTGGGAAGACAACTTTGCACATACGAGGGAAATATGCTCAAAGGTCTAAACAGACATGTCCATGAACTCACTATTATAAATCTCCTGGCTATTTCAAAGCCTGGATGGTGTAGGAGATTAACATCTTCATGATCCACGAACTCTTGCCTATACACTGATTACATTGCAGCAATGCACCACGACACTCAAACTTCCATTGTACAAAAGGAAATTATCTTGGATTGTAATAGCCCTCTGATGTGTTTTCAGGTTGTATTGCATGTTTGGCACGATGTCTGAAATGTATCTCCGAGTGTTGCGAATGTCTTTACGAACGGACAGCACAAGTGCGACAGCCTACGTAGCTGCAATGTGTTGTACTTGAAATGAAATGGTTTGCTGGGGACTGCTGTCCTGATTAGCGGCGATGTTCACATGTTCTTCCGCAGCATGAGGAACCACGCAGGACAAACGCCGCTGGAGCTGGCTCAGGCCTGCGGCGACCTGCAGCTCATCGCCACCCTCTCGTTCGCTGCCCAGACCTCCGGAGCTCGGTCCACAGCCTCCAATGGCCAAGCCCTGAGCCTCCTCAAGCGAGGCCACGGGGCTGGGCACACTCAGGGCTTGTGTCTCAAGCGGTCTCGATTTTAAAAGCCACTATCCAGTGTGGCCTTCTGGACTAGGCAGCATGTTCATATCAATACCGCAGCCGTCCCCAGAACACCACACTAGGATGATGAGTGGCTGCGAAAAGCTACCTGATAAAAAGCCACTGTTTACTCTTTGTAAAACAAAAATTCTGCCTACTGTACTTCAGGTGCTTAGTTGAGTGCTTAAACAATCCAATGGCTGGACCCGCCTCAACCTGAGGCTTTCCCGAAAAAATACGTTACACTATTAAAATAGGTTGTGATCACTAATTTGCTCTGTATGAGGGACCTACTCCAATTTTTTTGACGGAGCATTTTCTCAAGCAGATTTCTCCTTGTGACCACTTATCAGTTATCACTGCATCAAAAGCGTCATTCTCATGCCTACATATGGCTTTTCAAATAGCATTGTCATCACTGGTTTGTGTTTTATGTTTACTACTGTATTCAAGGCCGGTTGTCTTGCAGACATCATTGTGCACGTTTAAGATTAATTTGTTTAATCAGGTGACAACTCAAAAGATCAAGGCAGGTTAATTTTCAAGAGAACTCTGAGGCACTAGTCTGTAAGGGTTAATATCAAATATTGGAAAATGTGGACTTTGGCGAGGGTGCACCATAGCCTACTCTTGTGAATTACAGCAGGGCTTCTTTAACGACCACTGTGAAGCAGACTACAGTAATAACCCTTTGTAACGAATAGAGACTGCTGCCGCTAGGCAATTCACCTGTCAAAGTACGGAATGTCGTGCTTGCAAATGATCAAGGATTGGTTTAGCAGTGGTGCCTAAGCAACGATTTTATAGCTTTTGTCATTAATACTGCCTTATACCAGAAAATGTATCTACAGTATATACAATTCTGACGTTGTGTCCTGGTCTGCTTTGATGAAGGGCCAATAGTGAATAGGATGATGCCTCATATATTTATTGTATTATGAGGCAGTGGCAGTTATGTTTTTACTCACATCTAGTACTTTGCAGCCCGTCTTACACTAGTCGTTCCATGTTGATCCAGGAGAGGGCGTTTCTGTCAAACACACAGGCGTCAGTGACCACTACTGACCCATTCACAGGTTTAAAATGACAAGAATTATAAATCCCACCGAACGAGCGTTTGAATAAACCGATTTCAGTGCATCGGCACTGATTTAGCACTTTGAGTGTTAACTCTTTTTAGTGGAAAACGTTGGAACCTTTAAATTTGACGGAAAATAACCACAATGCACTACTGTTTTCGTGCTGAAATATATGCGAGTGTGATTAATAAATAATTGTACAATAGGTAGAACTATTTGGAATTAAGCACAAACGTGTGTCAAATTGCGTTTTACTGAAGAAAACGTTTTTCTTACCTTCATTTTACAAAATGTGGGCATTTGACATACTGTATGTTTATGTATACAGTTACATAGTGTATATATGTATTTTCACCGTACTTCTTCTTTGCGATTCTTCGAAGCACGATGGTCAGCCTC
>JAZEWU010000016.1:8110736-8124870 GCA_036362915.1 Geotria australis
ACTTTCCTTTTTGGAGTACACTTTGATTTGACTAAGTATGAAAAGTATCACTGCAAGAAATACCTGGGTTCGATGACTGGCTCGGGTATCTTTCTGTGTGGAGTTTGCATGTTCTTCCTGATTTGCGTGGGGTTTCTCTGGGTACTGCGGTTTCTTCCCACAGTCCAAAGACACGCTGCCAAGGTTCGTTACCTGACTAAATTGCTGCTGGTGTCCTGCGAAGAACTGGCGTCTCAACTTCGGTATAGTCTTACATTGCGGCCTGTGTCTTCCGGGATAGGCTCCGGCCCACTGTACAATGTACTGTACAATGTACGGTATGCGAATGTGATAAGCGTTGTGCTGATTGTAAATGATGGGTCTCAATACCCTCCACAAGCAGTAATAACGAGTGATGATCGTGAATAAAAACCAGTCAATGGCAATTTGAATGATGGCTGTATCTGCGTTTGTTCTTTGATCCATGTTGCGTGCGCTTTCTGTCTGTAAGTACCAATCTATCACGTCCGTAAAAGCTGTTGCATATTTTTTGTCAGTGTCTATGCTTCTTCATATGTTAAAGTATGTGTGGCTTCTTGCAAACTGGACCTTTTGTAAAAAGGTGGCCATTTGTTTTTTAAGATCTTACCGCGATGATATCCGAAGGCTGTCAGCCAATGAGAGGCCAGCAAATTGTCGCTGACGCATCCCTAGCCTTATTTTATATCGAATATGGATATAAAGATACACGGAGCAGGCAGTGGAGGATATAAGATATATACATAGTTAACTGTCAAGTTCAGCAAGCATTCGTTCAAGTAAATCTCATGCAGATGAATCTCGGAACCGGTCCAGTTCATTCGTATTGAACCAATGCTGCTGAAATTATTCACTCCCAGAAGGCCGTGTGGCTGATGGATCGCCCAAAATACTGATATTACTTCTGTGGAGCGACAGGTCTGGCTCATGCATCTTTTCTCGTTAGGTTGCATGGTGAGCAAATCCATTATTGAACACCTCTATTTCACGCTAAACCATCTGCGAAGCTATCCCACACAAAACAGAAAGCCAATTGTTCTCGAAAACTATTCTTACCATCTAAAATACTTCCTTACATTTGATAAAGCGATCTAATTTAAAGTGTTTATACGCTAAACACAACATTGACACTCGCCTCTCACCCCCATATGGTCAACCTCTCGTGGATTCGTCCACAACAAAAAATTCCGAGACCCGTGCGTGATGACGTCACAAAGTACGCACACAATGGTGGGAGTTGCGGAGACGTCGTGAAAACGCATATACGGGATGACATCACGCAGCGGGCGTCCATCGACGCCATAGCGTGCTGACGTCGCCGTCATCTCGCCCGTGTAAATAGCTGTGAGCGGCGCTGTGTTCGCCTATTGACGCCAGTGTTATTTATTTATAATTTGTTGTTTTTGTTTTACACGCTCGTATTGGCTTCGTACGTTCTCGCCCGTGTATTCATACGTACACGCGTCGTGCGAGTTGTTTTTATTTTGTTTAGACAGAGATATGTCGACGCCGGCCCGAAGGCGCCTCATGAGGGACTTCAAACGGTGCGGCTCCAGGCGAGGCGGGCCCGAGTGGGCCCCGGCACACACAAACACACACACATTGCACATACGTGACTGTGATACATACGCGGGTAACATGTGTAGTACCTACACTGCGTAATGTAGAATATGTATAGGCACCCCTGCGAGTGGTTATGGTGTGTGTGTAACGGAACGTCTCGTTACAGTGTCATGTAATGTACATTACTCGTTAGGCTATACAGTACGTGGTACGTACCGATTATAATACTGTACGCTCATACCATACATAGTGAATGTGTAACGTACATATTCACACGGTTCATATGTGGCATCGTACGTACCACACAACATTCAGTCTATAGTACTTTTTTTTTACAAACTATACCTTAAACACGCTACACACATGGATATGTGATATCACACATTAGCATTAAGCGAACAACCAACATATGTAATATGTGTGACGTGACTCGCATATGACTCCGATGTCAACACGTATAAGACAATACATGTAACACAGGTAGTGTGTTATAACACGATCGGCCTCCGTGTAATGGTGGTAGTGTCATGTGTGTCGGCTGTATGAACAGAAGCTCCCTCTTGAGAGATTTCGCGAGATGCCCGTGTGGCCTAGTAGATGTCATCAGCCGAGAGCGATCAGCCTTTTTACAATCACATTCACAATAGAGTATTTCCTTGAGGAATTGGTTAGTGGTCATAGCCAAAAATGTCCCTCCTGGAAAAATAGTTGAGGCCTTGTGAGGTTTTCCGGGATAAATACATGACGGTGCAGTCCTGTTAGAATTGCGCTTAAGAGCTGCTATTTCTGGCTGGCCGTGTCCAGTGTTCCTCTGTCCTCGCAACGTTTCACCTCCCACGTTGAAGCCATCGTCGGGCGTCGCGAAGGAGAGAGAGGAGGAACGCTCAACACGACAAAGAGCAGCTCTTAGGAGCAATTCTCATACATGGAGCCGCGAAAACGTACATCAATACAATGCAGTACTGTACGATAAAATGTGGGTCAACGTTGCATATATAAGGTATCCGGTGTCGTAGAGACGCTGTACGGCAGCAGGTATATTGTATTAAAGCAGTTCGCTATTACATGATGGTGGTAGTGTTATTCCCACTGACATTGTGTTTGGAAATCAAACTTTGGTAACCGTAGCTTCAATGATTATTGAACACGTAGCGGCTTCTCCATGTGTCCCTTGGGCTTAAACAACGTCAAGAGCTTAAAGATTAGAGCTCTTCTTCTTTGCGATTCTTCGAAGCACGATGGACATCGTTGTCTTTCAGCTCGGCCCCGAAGTGTTTGGTAGAATTCGCAGGCAATACCAAGTATTACCTGACAGGGATCGCGACGTGCTTCTACCTTGACCCCCATTAGAGCTTAGAATAGTGTTTTATTTGTTTAGTACTGTCAACATTTGGTTGATGATTCAGGTGGCACACAATGGGCCACGTAAGAGAATTCACGTTGCCAAGAAGTCTTAAATGTTGCCCTGTAGAATCACCAGGCGACTGTCGTGGGAGTGTTTGAGAAACGTGTACGACCACAGTAAATAGAATTTTCTTGGCCTCAAGGCAAGATGCACGTCTTGGGTGACGACACAAGTTTATGCTTCAGAAACCCCAGACGTGTTCTCTACAGCGCATGTTACACAACTTGCCTGTGTAGGCAATACTTGAGTCAAAAATGCACGAACCTAAACACATTCCGCGATTCGAAAAGAACATGACTTGTTAAGATATGTTCAACAAAATACATAAGCACGAAAGACAACATGCCTCTTTCACGTTCGTGCACCATCCCATACGGCCTTCTGTGGAGTGTGTAATTTATATAGTATTAGTCCAACACAAAGCAAACTGTGAACCAGTTTCGACGTTTAATGGGATGAGTAAACATACATTTCTTTTTGAAGTGGAGGAACAGATGTGGGGAGGAGACATGCTGTTACCTGTACTGTCTGTATTCTCTACAGAAAAGCGTGTTACTATTTTATGTTTAGACTCGAGGTGGCTCGTTTCCACAGTTCACGTGCACTGGCTATAAGCATAACGCGTTTATATTTGTGTGTTGGGGTGGAGCATTGGCGTAATTGGTACGGCACTGTGCCATGAAGTTGATGACCTGATCTAGGTTTCCGGCCTCCTATACCCTGCCTGCCACTCCCCAGACCTGCACCAACTCGCTCCAATTAAGCGTTGATGACCGACATTTCATGGGGAGGCCTTTATCTAGCAGTGGATTGACAAAAGGCTGTAACATGGTTGTTTGTGTCTATGTAGCTATGTTGAGGTATATGTGTGTACTATGTGTTTGTGTGTATATTGTAGGAATTTATATCATGTGTTTCTATGCTTGTAGGTATTGTGCAGTCTGTAAACACAACTGCACGGGGGGGCGGGCAAGGTGTGGTGGTGCCCACACCACCACTTCGTGTGCCATTCTAGCCTTTATAGGTGCTCGCTAACAGCATTTGCGTCATCAGCATGTTAAAGGTTACACAGGGGATCTTGTGTTTGTTGTAGGTATGGTTAAGTGACGTACAGTGTAAAGGCACAGTGCAGGGGAAAGACGGGATTGACGATTTTTCATCTTCCCACGTATTCAAGCTGGTTTAGAGCCTGTTCACATAGGAAATCATGTGTGGAGGTTTGCTCCGCCTATGCTCACTTAGGCCTCCTTCCTAAGAGGAGTGATTACTACCAACCTACATACGATATGGACCAATTAGACCAATTCCAACCGGGTCAAACGGAATGTGAGGAATTAGAATTACGCACACTTTACTCAACCATAAGCAATCCACCAACCAGTTGACTGACTCAGTTATCGTATACCTAGGGTCAGCTGTTAAGCTGTTTTAGTTTTCTGAACGTGGTTTTGTCGGGTTGTGGGTCGACTGCGTTGCGCCCGGCACGTTTGTGCCTTAGAAGTTAATTGTTAGACTCATTGTTTAAACCACCACTGCACTTTCCAATGCTGTCTGAGAGTGACTATCTAGCCTCCCCGGGGGCGGCAGGGGAGAAGAGCAAAGCTATACTTAGCGTCATGGTCCCTTACGTAAGCACCAGCTTGTAAACAATCTAAACATGGTGGACAAGAGATGCATGCTGTCTTTAGTGAATGCGTATTTTGTAGAGCTGACATGGAGGATTATAGAAGTCCATGGTGTGAAGCGAATGAGACGGTCAGGTTATGAGGTGTTTTTATTTAAGCTGGGAGGAACCGTTGACATATGTAGCTCCTTTTAACAGTTGGCCATCAGGGAGGGGTAAGCAAGTTACAATATCTCAGGACACCGGGGGATGTTTAGTCAGAAAAGATAGCCTAGGAAACCGGAGTACCTGCCGAAACCTCACGCAGACACGGGGAGAATTTGCAAACGCCACGCAGAAAGGCACCCGAGCCGGGAATCGAACTTGAGGACTTCTTTCTGTGAGGCGGCAGGGCGATTACTGCGCCATCCTGTTGGCCAGGAATCTTGGTACTGTGGAGTGATTATCACTGTGTTTTACACGATTAGTCATTTGCCTTTTTCTTGCCCTGCTAAGAGCCCACGTCAAGAGTTTAATGATGATGACCTTTTCAGTGAACCCAGAATCTGCTTGGCCGTGCTTTGTGCGAGCATGACTGGTTCATGGAAGCTGATGTTTCATTACCATTAGGTTATCCGCTGTACAGAGCTCCCCAGCAGCCTCATTTCACTTGTTACGAGACGTGTGAGCCCTAAAGGTGTGCATGATGTAGAAGAGAGAACAAGTGTCGTTGCTGACTGCGGGCATATTCTTGTGTAGACATAGCTGACATGACACCTATCACACGCATGATGCAATAGAATGAGACGTTTTCACACTTTACTGTCTCGTGGCTTCAATGGGGACTGTTCCATATTAAATCAGGATTCTTTTAATTGCAAATGATATACTTTGAGGCCCTTTGTTGGCAGTTCATGTTGACTTTGACATGTCCTGTGTAAAGTATCTTGTAAATTGCCACTCGAGCTGATATTTTGACTTCACCGTTAACAAAGTTCAGTGTAGTGCTTGTTACATATTCAATACTGTATTCTAATTATTGTGGAAACATGTTTTTGTGATATTCAACGCGAAGACATTAGAATTTTATATTTAGATTAAAATTGCATTTCAAATTGTTGACATTCTTTAAGAATATTCTTCTGAGTAACAGCACCGTCTTGGTGATGGAAACAAATGCAGGTCTTAGGTGGATTTGAGAGAAAAAGCTTGAGGAGCCTTGAACCCGGTTGTTTTGCTACTCGTGTCGTTCTTCCTGAGCCCCACGGAGCAACCACAGTGGTTTCAGCTCCTCTGGGCTACGGAGATGACTCAGCATTCGTGCGGCCCAGACTATGCCTGCGCTTAGCATTCACCCAGCAGCCGCTAGTCGAGGTTATTATCAGCATATGTGGATGTTTCGTTTCCTCATTGGCTGCTTGGCTGAGTTGCCCGCTAGTGATGCAGAGACAGGCGCTGGCGTAATCGCCATAAATGGCACATCAAAGCAGCTCAATGTATTTATTATGATGTGGAATATGCTATTGCATTATTTTACCTTGTGACCTGAGTTTAAAGGAACATTTTAATAAGCATAACGTATGTAGTGTAGTTTTGGCACATATCTGCATCTCTGTTATAAAACATTAAAATAAAATAAAAGCCTAATGTAGAGACGGTGGTTTTGTACATTTTGGTTTCTGGTAAATGACCATTACATGAACATGAAACGGTTCATTGATCAGACATTTTATTCGGTCTTTCCCCCACATCCTGGAACCGTACATCCCGTACCCTCCTTACCTCTGTTCCCCACGTCTGTTCCGCTTCTTAGGTTACAGGAGGACCCTCCAGCGGGAGTGAGCGGGGCGCCGTCAGAAAACAACATTATGCTGTGGAACGCAGTTATATTTGGGTGAGTCAGGGGGAGGGTGCCCTGATGTCCCTGAGGCACCCGTTCTTCTTGTATTACCATCAACTTCCGTGGCAAGACCATCCCTTAAAGCCAATGACATTTGCACCCTGTAGTGTTCTCCGGGTTTGCAGTCTTTTGACGTTTCTTATGCCAGATTTATGGAACGTCATGAGCTGTCACACACTCCAGCCGAATAATAAATGATGAGAAAGTTGCTGCGTCATGTGGATTTTATGGAGCGAGCCTTGTTATAAGCGAGCAGTGTAACTGATGTTCACATTCTTTGTGTCTGCCCACGTAAACGCGTCCATAATTTGTTGTCGCGTTGTGTTTTTCAGGCCTGAGGGAACTCCGTTTGAGGATGGTGAGTGTCAGCATCATCGCCACTTCTATTTAACGGTCAAAGTGCTGCAGCCGCTGTGTAAATCTGCAGAACGGCAGGCTAGATTGCTCTGCTCATTGATTCCAAAAACTGTTTTTTCTAATTAGCCAAATCGTATTAACTTTCACCCGTGTATGATCAGTGTGGTAGGCACATGAGTTTAACATTTTATTGTAACTAGTGAAAGAACATAAATATTGTTGTCAAGTTCCACACTTAAGGTTGCGCTACCGGCATTGACTCAGAGTTCAGTGGAAATGCCAAAGATCCAAACTAAGTCACCATTACAAAATACTTGTCAATAAACTTTTTAAAAGATTAGTGAACTTTTATGCTCCTGCAACCATGTAGTTATTTGTGACTGCAGCTGGAGTTGTTTTTATGCCTCTCTTGGCCAGTCACCGAGCGCCCCGTTGTCAGAGCCGGTGTTTTGTGCCACACAAACATGGTTGACGGCGCGAGTCGCAGCGCAGTCAGCCGCGGGTCGACAACGATGCCCCGCCGGACTCGTCGACTCGGTGTGTCGGTAGCGGTGACCTACTTTCCCTCGCCGTGCGTCATTAATCTGCACGGAAGGAACTCCCCCTTACTGCGGGAGATGTCGCAGCGCGGCGAGAATGCGCACGTTTGCCCGCTGAACGGTTCCTTGCCACGCTGTCCCGGTCGCTGCGCAGTATCGCGTAACCTCTGTGGTGGCTGACATTGGCGTGACATTGCCTCAGGTAGAGTGTGCTACAGGGATTTGGTGATACCCACGCGCATACAGGGAGGGTGCTTTGTCCTTATGAAAGGTAGCTTTGTTGTGAGCTGAGCTCCCAATGTGAGCCCAGAAATGGGTTTATAATAGAGTTTTTAAGCTAGGTTTTATAAACTACAAACGCTGAGTTACAGGAAAATTCGGACCAACAAACTCTCAGTTTTAATCTTGTGAATATGATCCTCCAACGTTTCTGGCTGAAAGAAAAAACAACTTTAGACAACCATGTTATTGTAACACTCGTGACATTACCATATTATCACTTCAAAATGGTTTAATATGTCAATGCAGTGTCATCACTAGAATTATATGACATGGCACCTAATTATAAGGTTGTGTTATTTTTAACGATGTTTCAATCTAATGTTGGACAGCCTAGGAGACGTAGGTTAGGTAACATAATTTCAATAGGATTAACTTTTTGTAATGCACATTTAACCAGCGCTAGTGGTTTCAAAACGCCATCACGATGCTGAACTGTACTCTTTTACAAGTTCATCAGTCAATTTTAAATGTATATCTTTTCGCCAATGTTGCGCTGGGTTTTGGTTACGAGCGGTGTTCATATGTAAGCTGAAATTCGACATGAACTGTGAGACAAAAAAGCAGTTTTTGTTAAGCCAAAGTAAAATAATGCCCTGTCAGGGTGGCTCAAGTTTCGTCCACATTCCTCTTGACTAAACCCAAAGTGGGCTGCCGTTGCAATTTTGGGTATCTATGGATTTGCAATTTGGGTTTGAGTGTCATTGTGGTTTGTGCTTTGCATTACAATCGCAACAGGTTTTATTCCTAGTCATGTGCAGCACCAGTGCGATTGGGTAAACCTTGAATGATTGAAATGTAATGTTATTTCTGGTTTTACCCTGCATACAACATGAAACACATATCGCAGGCTATAGGCACAACTGTGAAACACCTTCACAATGATATTATTGGTATGATTGACTTCACTGGAGAGAGAAAGGTGGCCAGCCACATGCTATTCTGGCCACAGCATCCCAGTTATTGAGGACCCCTGTGGGTCTTCACGTGTGGAGTGTTTGAGTCCCTTTTGCCATGGTGCGGTGGAGACTCATGAGGAAGAAGGGAGTGAGTGTGCGTGTCTGGGCATGCCATGCACATTTAGAGCCCTAGCATGGACACTCAGGCTGGTTGCTCCCCTCCCTCTCTCTCCATCTCCCCAATACCCACCCCCCCATGCTGCCGCTGGCGTTGGGCCGTGCAACCTTGACTGCCCCTGACAAAAAAAATGTAGCGGTCATTTAGGGTCGTTTCATTGACACCCAGCTCACATGGCACAGTGTTATTTAAATCAACACTTGGCAAACTGTGAGCCCTGGAACTGGCATAATCTTGGTTTGTTTTTTTACAATGTATGTGTGCAGCCTTTTGTCAATTCACTGGTAAATAAGGACCAATCCACATTGTGCCAGCCTTGGGGGGTTTTGAGCATATTTCACCATGAGGGTGATTGCATGTTGGTGAATATGAGGAGTAATAATAATTTATAATAATTTTATAATAATTTCAATTTATATAGCGCCTTTCACCCGAGGGTCACAAAGCACTGCCAATATACAATAGTAAATATACAATAGCAGTATAGGACTGTATAACATTTGATTTTACAGAAATAACTTCTGCTATCCATCATGTAAGCCTGCGGCTTCTAACAGAAGTTATATATGGTGGGCGCCTATATCCACGCACTATACTGGCTCAACCATAACTAGCTTATGATATCCGATGAGGTTGGGTGTAATCTGGTTGATTTGGTCTTTGGCCTTATGTATTTTCCGAACGTGAATTGATGTTAAAATGTAAAAAAATGCAAAACCTAGTTTTGATTATCCTGTTAATACTATTGCTTGTTTGAGGTTTGCTGATTCCGTAAATTATAACGAGCAACTGCAACGCAAAGAGTTGATGTTTTGACGCAAGACTGATTTACAGTCCTGTTGTTGTTGCTGCTGCTGTTGTGCTTCGCAGGCACGTTTAAGCTGACACTGGAGTTCACGGAAGAATACCCTAACAAGCCGCCAACAGTGAAGTTTGTGTCAAAAATGTTTCACCCCAACGGTGAGTTGTGGTGCTCCTCGTCCATCAGCTTTGCTTCCAAGAAAAACATCTTTTCTTTTGACCCATTACCCGAAAAGTTGGATGTTTATTGACTTGCTGTTGAGTGTGGCTCATCATTTGTTTGACAATCCTAAGGAGTGTGCCGAGTAGAAAAAAGTATATTCTTTACCCTTGATTGCTATTAAATTTTAAGTGTGTGAATATTGGTACCTGCTAAATGCATTGGCAGCCTTGTTGATTAATATGTGCTCATTCCATGCTGCTAATTAAAAATGGACCTTGAGCATCGGCAAACTACCAATTATTTCAAGGATCATGACATTTTGTCTCCGTTATCTGGTTCCATCATACCAAGAGGTGTGCACGTTCCTGTAAAATGTTGAGACAGCTTGTGTTTAAAACCCAGGAGAGCTTCGTCACGCTTTGTGACCCTCGGGTGAAAGGCGCTATATAAAACGCTATTATTATTATTATTAAATAACAATTTGTTAAAAAAGGGTGATTCATTTTAACCATAAAAGTGAATATGTGTAACCCATAGTCAGTACAGATCGGTAAATGGGGACCCAACACTGGTTGAGATATTGCACCATTAATGATGGCTATTTCTTGAAATCAAACCTGATTAGTGAGGCTTAATGCTAACATTTAATGTGAAATGCAGTTTGAGTTACTGGTGCACTTGTTGTTGGTTCAGTGTACGCGGATGGCAGCATATGCCTGGACATCCTGCAGAACCGGTGGAGTCCAACCTACGACGTGTCCTCCATCCTCACCTCTATCCAGGTTGGTGGCTCTCACCAGTCGCCTCACCGGTCGCCATTAGTCCTGCATTGTGTTGGATACCTATGGGTACCCGCAAAACGGGTTGCTGCTAAGTAGTTTTTACAACTTGCTGTTCATCACGGCACATTTGGCTCACACCCGAACAGTGGCTCACCCATGGGTACCCATGCCAATGCAGGACTCTGCATGGTGGAGCACAGCAATGAACGATACCTCCATGGCCCACAATGAGGGCTATTCTCTGTTAAAACCAGGCACAACTCTGGCAATAGATCGGCCGGACTACACTGCACCGATGAGAGTGAAATCGGTGCACAGTTACTATTTTCCTATAACCACGAATACATTGTAAATGTAACAACGGTCATGTTATTTATTTTAAGCCAGAAAGCCTATGTCTCCAGAGGAGAGGTGACTTTGGGATGTGTGTCCAATTCAGTGCAGCGCTTTGTGACCCTCGGGTGAAAGGCGCTATATAAATGCTATTATTATTATTATTATAAGGTAATGAATTATGTATGAGTGGAGATGGAGTACACATAAATAGCTATGCATATGAAAGGAAAACACCCAAAACGTCCACAGGGGTCAATTAACAAACCCAGTTATTATATTCCCTGGCCACCTCGTAGCCCATCATGTTTGGGAGTTTCACAAATTAAAGTGTTCTGCTAACCCTTGCTTCCAATGTGCTGGACTACGTGTGCCACACAGTTCCAGGTCATAAATCTTGATAATAGCAACATGATGACGGTTCCATATGTTCATGTGGCACCCTTGTAGATTAGATGGTTTCATATCTTCACGTTGCACTCTCGCAGATTAACTCAGGCACTTGCAACCGTGCCGTCTTAACCGGTGCGGTATTGTCGCTGAATGCACGCTGTTGGTATCTTTCATCGTTGCAGTCCCTGCTGGATGAGCCCAACCCCAACAGCCCTGCCAACAGCCTGGCGGCGCAGCTCTACCAGGAGAACAAACGCGAGTACGAGAAGAAAGTGTCCGCCGTTGTAGAGCAGAGCTGGCGGGACTCGTAACGGTGGCGCAGCGGCTCGCCACGCGACCACGCCACCACGCGGGACTTTTGTAGAAATGGGAGCAATTGTTGGGGGGGTTGGTTGGGGGAGGAGAGGATGACAGTGAAAGGGTGCAAGATGGGAAAAAATATACAGCATGCCAGCATCTCTTCGGTTGGAAAGTAATTCGCAAGCGTTTAACCGAATTGCATCCCTTAATTCGGTGTATCCATGATAACAAGAATACTAATGATGACGGTCGTGGTAACTTCTGTCCAGCTCTTGTGAACGGATTCTGGTTCATTTTAATCGCGTGATGTGTAACGCTAAAGGCGCATTGAATGAGTGGAAGGGGTGCACAGTTTCTGCGATACTGTTGGTGTCCTCGTCCCAAGGTGACCCGAGTGGGTAGGTCGCGCTGGTGGTGGCCGTGTCAGATGGCGCGTCGCGTCACGCTATTCCATTGCAGTTGCACGTCAGACCCGCCTGCCCGCTCGCACGCTAACTTCACAAACCGTCCCGTTTGCCGCTTCTGCTGTTTGGCTTGGCCAAAAAATATTTTTACTTCGTGCATCATGAGTGCAGGTTTGGCCTGCCTTTGCTTTAATTTTTGGATGTCTTTAGAAGTATATAATATGTATTTGCTGTGTGTCTGACCCGAGCTACTCCCATCAGCATTGCTGAGTGTCGCTCACTGAAAGGGATTTACCTAAAGGGGGCAAAGAACTTGGTGCGCAACAAAAACTGCTGCCTTGTTGAAATGGTCGCTTTCACGAGAGGGGGGTGCCTGTCCTGTTCGCTTTTTGCTGGGCTCATTGCCGTGTATTGTTCCAGAGCCTATTCCCAAGTGGTGTTTATGTTTGAAAAACGAAGAGAGAACTTCATACGTCTTTGCACTTTTGATTTAAAGCTGTACAATTTCCTTAGGGGTGGAAGGAAAAAATAATAAATATGTTGAAACCTCGTCAATTTCGTGTTATTTATAAATGGGATTTTTTCACTTACAAAGTTAGCATGTGAAATCATATCACCTCACTAAAATGTAGTGACTACTGTAGAAAGCTAATTTCGTCTTTCCAGTAAATGTTTACGAATGTGATATTTTAAGACGTGGGCGGCACGGTGGCGTAGTGGGTAGCGCTTCGGCCTCACAGCAAGAAGGTCCCGGGTTCGAATCTCGGCTCGGGGTGCCTTTCTGTGTGGAGTTTGCATGTTCTCCCCGTGTCCGTGTGGGTTTTCGCCGGGCACTCCGGTTTCCTCCCACCGTCCAAAGACATGCTGCCAGGTTAATTGGCGTACTGACTAAATTTCCCCAGGCGCCCTGCGATGGACTGGCGTCCCATCCTTGGTGTTCCCCTGCCTTGCGCCCTGTGTCTGCCGGGATAGGCTCCGGCTCACCGCGACCCTGTATAGGATTAAGCGGTTTCTGAAAATGAATGAATGAATATTTTAAGACAGTATGGTGGAGTGGTGGTGCAGTGATCAGCACAATGTGCTATGAACCCGACAACCCGATTTTAATTTTTTTGGCCCCAGCTATCATCAGTGGTTGAGTAATCTAAACTGGTCCGTGGGCCTCTGTTCACCAATCTGTGCTGACCAGTGTGGGATATATGATCGAATGGTCCCCACGACATGGTGCAGGGATGCCTGCATCCAACAGTGGATTAATAAAAGGCTGTTCTTGCCGGTTTAAACTGCCACTATCTAGGTTCACCCAGGTTGACCCGTTGCCCCCCAAAGGTGGGGATATTATTGCAGAATTTTACAGTCAGATGCCCTTCTTAATGCCAGTCTCCTTTAATCAGAGGGTCTTCGGATCGTTATTTGTTTGGAACCTCCCCACAGACTTGTTCAGGAAGGGGAGACCCTACCAGGAGTGGTAGACTCCAGGTGACATAGCTCTGGGTTTCATATAAATACGCAAAGCCCTGCACTGCGATAAGGGCTTTAAGTTATAAATTACAATTTTGACCTTTACCATATTTGCTGCTGTAGTATATAAGATTTTGTGTTGTGAAGATGTTAAGTACTGGGCATCACAAAGGATTTGGGATTGTGGAAGATTACCGCCTGGCAGAAATACATAGTTAAAAATAAAACCGTAAAAGAATGGACTGGACAGCTTAGAAATACGTTAGGGCAGGAAAGTCTGCATCAATAGCACGGGTTTCATGCAGTCAGATCATTCTGTTGCACTTACCCACGTCCAGAAGACGATATGTTGAATTTCATTTCCTAGTGACCCTGATACAACCCTGGCTGCACCGCAAGCCCCTCCCAGGTCTTGGTATCAGGAATTTCCAGTAGATTACAGTGCCCAATTTTGACAATGGATTAAGGTCTTCATTCATTACATTTTTGTTCTCTCCGCAGCTTTGTGCAGCGCTTTGTGAGCCTCGGGTGAAAGGCGCTATATAAATGCTATTATTATTATTATTAAGGACCGAATCCAAGAGCAACACTGCTGGTACAGGTTGTGTTGTCATCCCGAAGCGTTTCCGCGTCAATATGGCTAAGAGTGTATCGTTAGGGGGCGGCACGTTGGCGTAGTGGGTAGCGCTTCCGCCTCACAGCAAGAAGGTCCCGGGTTCGAATCTCGGCTCGGGGTGCCTTTCTGTGTGGAGTTTG
>JAZEWU010000016.1:8125535-8148144 GCA_036362915.1 Geotria australis
AAGAGGTCGGTTGGCTTCACGATTCCTGAGATGGAAAGAGCAGACTTGAGTCTTCGCTGGGTTGGCATGTAGGTGGTTGCGCTCATAGTAGAGGTGAGCTGAGAACACATGTTTTGTATGTTCACACAAGTGAGATTTAAGGGAAGTGGGCTTGGGCACGACACCACTTTGGCCCATCCGAGGGTCGCGAATATTATTGACTGGTAGCCAAGGAATAATAATAATAGCATTTTATAGAGCGCCTGTCACCCGAGGGTCACAAAGCGCTGCACAAGGGCCGCGGAGAGAACGGCATGTCAACAACGACAGAGAAATAGGACGATTCTGAGATATCGTCCACTAAAATGATGGAGCGACAAACCAGCCAGTGTGCAGGTGGTCGGTGGATTGTTGCTTTCTATGATTGTGAGGGATGCCGCTGGCTTGGAGAAGCTTTTAGCAAAAGGTTGATATGGCTAATGATGCCAAGTCTTTAGAGAATTGAGTGTCTCAGGCACCACATCGCCACCATGTGGCCTCATAACTACAACACGGGCAAGGTCAACTGAACAATCTCAAAACAGTGGACGTGAACAGTGAACATCATCATTGTTAGAAACCGCTTAATCCTGTACAGGGTCGCGATAAGCTAGAGCCTATCCCGGCATACACAGGGCGCAAGGCAGGGTTATACCCCGGATAGGACGCCAGTCTATCACAGGGCATCGCGGACAATTTAGACGGCGTCAAATGTCTCGCTGGGAAAGCAGCACCGCAGATACTCGCCCTAGCGCCTCCCATTGGCCATATCTCCACATTGATTTGTTACGTATGTGCAGTACGTGACAAAATAATAAGAAACGTTACGGAAGATAAAACGAATTAAAAAGACACGCCGCCTCTTTTTCACATGTCTCCACATAAATACAGGTATTTTTTTCTACATCCATCAGTCACACGGCCATCGGCGAGGTTTTTTTTAGTGGGTAACAATACGGTATCAGGTCAATGCAGTACTGTACACTGTGTACAGTACAAGCAAACTCGACCGATTTTGACGATGTCTCATCAGCAGCGTTGTGTTGCTTTAAAATATGATTGTGACATATCATGTTTATAGTTAAGGTCCCTTCTCTATGACATGGGTCCTAGCTGTATTTAGGACGGCAAGGTGGCGCAGTGAGCATCGCTGCCGCCTCACAAGCAAGGTCTCGGTTTCGAATCTCTGTGTTTTTCTGTGTGGAGTTTGCATGTTCTTCCCGTGTCCACGTGGTTTTCGCCGGGCACTCCTGTTTCCTCCCACAGTCCTAAGACATGCTGCTGCATAAGTTATTTGGCCTACCGACTACATTTCTCCTGGTGCGCTATAATGGACTGACATCCCATCCTGGGTATAGCCCTGCCTTGCGCTGTGTCTGCCGGGATAGGCTCCGACTCACCGCGACCCTGTACGACGGGATGACGCGGTTTCTGACAATGAATGAAAGGATGTACTGTATAGTTATTTTGGAGCGATAGAAGAGGCACCACTGCCCCCACATGGCCACTCAGAGAAAACCATCAAGACCTCTGTCTATCTATCCATTTTCAGAAACCGCTCAATCCTGTACAGGGTCGCGGTGAGCCGGAGCCTATCCCGGCAGACACAGGGCGCAAGATACTATAAATGAACTTAAATTATTACAAAGGTAGAATCAATAAGTTACTCAGGTACAACATTCACTTTCCACATCAAGGCAGTGCCCCATTCGATGTGAGGAAGCTTGAGCTCTCCCGGATAGGGGCACCCTCTACTAGTTCAGCGCTCAACAAGAGCGGCGAAGCACCTCAGGGTGCACATGGTTGTTGTTTAAGGCCGCCAAGCCTGAAACAACAACCGCCGTTCGCCACGAAGTGGCGGTGACGTCCCCATGGCGCCTGTGCCAGGCCATGTGCACCCTGAGGCCGCGCAGTGTCGAAGGCTCGCTGACAGGAGATCATGGGACAGACTCGGGTGCCATTGGCTTGCTTACTGAGATGACTGGCTGGGGCACCACCTGTGCTCCCTCCCGTGCCAGATCGCTGAGTTTTGGGTGAAAATCACAATGTATGAACCAGGTCTGCTTTGATAACTATTTGCCTATTTTTCCAATTAAACCATTAATCTTGCTTTTTAAATATTACACTGTGTATGCAGTCAGAATACTGACAGTCCAACCAACCACTTGCATATAGTACTTTGGTATTTTCATTAAAAACAAAAACTCTCATGACAAACCAAATACTACAGCAGGATGCTATGGTATATTAAATATTTTATTACGTAAACCCTATTTACACTGAGTTTTTACTGTCAATGCTTACTTTTACAAAGTTAAACACACAACATTAAAAACAAATGGAACCTTAAATTTATTTCAAAAAACCTTTTTATCTTTTCTAATTTCAAAAAATCTTTTTATATATATAGCTAGAAAGTTCGGGACATTTGGCTAAAGCCCTGTCAAATAAAAAAAACAAACCTTTAAATACTGATAAAATTGCGGTTTGTGATTTGTATATCGATAATCATACGAAACATCACAAATGACATCATACAAACAGGACGAGACTTCAATGTTGAAAATGACAACATCTACAAGAGATTTATATACAGCAAAGTTTTTTCTTTAAAATATTTTAGAAAAAAACATACAGTATTTACAGCGTTTAACAATCTAAGCCGAAGTGAAGCGTTGCCCTGTAAGCGTGGGGGGTCGGTGATGTCCACGCACGCTCGAGTGGCGGCGCTACCTCTCGCGGCGGTGAAGGTTGATCAACATGGCAGGGCCTAACGTCTAAAACCGTGTCCTCTTTTTTTAAAGCGAGCATTCATATTACTGAATACACAGAATTCTTACAAAAGACTGGTTACCACTAGTTATTAAGGAGGCGGCGTGAGCTACGACAAGACCTTTGCGTGGTTACGAGGAAGGTGGCGCGCATTTCACGTGTCGTTCATGCGTCACCGTCTCTGCTCCGTTCATTTCACTGTATAGTCCATGTTGGTGTCGTCGGCTGTTTCGTCTCTTATTATTTGCGTGTCTTTATCTCCTCTCGTTTCATTCACACAGCAGTACAAACAGCATTGTCCTTTCTTAGGTCATTGGCAGGGCTTGCGGGACGGGGGGGAGCCGCGGGCCTGGCCGGCGTGCCTTCAGGTGACGTGTCTCGCCGGGGGACGTCCCACGGCCGACACCACGCCTCCGTCCACCTTCTTGGCGCTGCACGCGACACACGGCGTGGCACCCACGCTCAGCCAGGGCATGCGGCACAGTCTCCATGCACCGCCTCACCTAGCCAGCCCGTGTCAGTTCTTCCCCCCCCACCACTGCACGTACACAGCTAACACTCATACCGGAACACTCAAATTCGGAAGCTCCACAGCTTGACGAATTAAGGGTTTTCCTTTATGTATTGGCAGGAAGGTAGTTTACGCGGAATCGCCACTATTTTCTACTAAATTCTCTACTCACAACAGTGAAATGCCAGTTTTTGAGAACTGTTGTTGCCTTTCAGCAATTTCGTTAAAAAACCCTGATCTATTAATAGTCATTATAATAATTCCTTCAAAAAGGATGTAACCCTTATTTAATAACTGTATGAGCCAGGCTAGGCCATTCTTTATCAGGTGTCAAGTCCAAGGGCAGGCATGGTATAGCACTTAGTGTATATATACACACAAAACTGTCATTAACCCTCCAGTAATAACAATATAATGCACTGGAGATGTCAACCGGGCTATAGAAAAACCCATTACAGTGACGTAGAAAAACAATCGTAGTGCCATGGTTGGGTATTTGGATAAAAGTTTCTTGACACCACAACTACACACCTTACACAACCACCATGTCACAATGACGATTATGCCAGGCTATTTACGCTTCCACTGCACACACACACCATAATATCACATTCTTTGTGAGCTCAAATAACAAATATTAACAATTTGGTGATACGGTGTTGGCAGTGCACAAAAAACAAAAAGTGCAATTTACATTTGTGTAAATGTTAAAAGTTTGACTTTATTAAATAAAGATGTTAATTTCCAGTCGAATAGTTTCTCGCGACATCTCACAATGCAGACTTCTCACAATATCAATCAAGACTGGCGGGATTACACCATCTTACAAAATTCTAAGGGTACGATCAATAACCATGCACAGTGAGGGCAGCGAACCAGGGCTATGAAACAAGTGTCTTGCCATGAGCGCCGTGAGGCTGCACAGCACCAGAGAACAACGGTAACAGCCCTTCACTGTGCTGCTCACATCTCTCCTGTCTCACCACAAAAGCGAACCAGGGCTATGACACAATCGCTTCTCAAAGGAACTTTGCTTTAGGAAATTCACACATGGGAAAGCACCTAAGATTGTTTTTCTTTCATGCCATTTTACAAAAGCCAATGCCTACGCCATCTTTAAAACAACATGGCGTTGCATTCTGTAATGAAGGCCCTATTCCACGACAATACATCAACAAACCTGACCTGGTGCAAGCACAGCTATGCTCTGTACAAAGGGTATCGCTCTTGCACTTCCTAGCTTGCTACTCTGCTTAATGCATTCCAGACTTTATAGTGACAAGTGTGCATCATTGACAATGGCGTCACTGCTCAATCTGCTAAGTTGTACATTTGTTTTGTTTATTCAGTCTGAATGTGTTGTTTATGCGTATATGCTTGCCCTGTACAGCATCTTAAAAGCTCATGGTATCGTATTTAGATGTTATATACAGTTTATAAAAAAAAATATTAAAATTAGCATTATTTGTGTTTTTCCATCCTGATGCTCGTCCAATCGGACCACTCTCAGCAACGGCGCGCCACTCGTCCTTCCACGCTCGCACATCGACCACAACAGCAGATAACTCAAGCACGTATCTGGATTACCGGCCGGCTAGCGTACACTGCCTGGAAGACCCTGTCGGCACTGAGCCTCCACTCTGGCGCCGGCACGGGGCGCCGGCACGGGGGCAGTGAGCACGGACGTGGCAGCGGGCCCCTACCTGGCGCAGCCGCGCTCCTTGCGCGCCCTCTCGAGCAGCGCGCGGTCCATGGTGCGCTCGTTGGGGCCGCGGCATTGCGGGCAGAACCACTTGCCCTTGGGCTTGTGGCTCAGCCTCACGCAGCCAAAGTGGAACCACTCAATGGCGCACGCCTCGTTGTCGCAGCCGATCATGTCTCCGTATGACACCTGATGGGCGCACAGGGAGGGGTTCGGGCAAAGGGATTCAAACAGAGCGGACAGGGATGTCAGGTATAAACGTATGGGGTTTGACCATTATCGAATCTAAGGCTATCATGCAAAACCACAGATGGCCTGCAAACCTATTTGCTGTACCGTTATGTACTGCAAACGTCGTAGCCATGCAGATTGGGTGTACATGATGAGAGTTCTATGCTATTTGAGAGACTACAAACCGGCTTGTAACCAATGTTGAATTAGTGCCGTTTGCAGGTATGCACCAAGTGTGATGAATGGAGACCTGCTAGACCAGCATTGGATAGCACAGGAGAATGATAACGGAAAGAAGCCACTTGAGTTGTGTGGTGGTGATAGCCTCATTATCTCTGATACCTGGCTCCACACTTCACACATTCAAAATGGTGTCACACATCCTCAGAAAATCCACGAAATAAATATACTTTCTATTCTAATAATTATACTTCATATAATTATAGCGACTCCTCTAAGGGAAGTAAGGGGAGTGGGAACTTGAACATCATTAGTAACAACAAATTAGTCATGAAAGATGGCCGGATGGCAGCCAATTTATTGTTTGACATTTCTGAAAATGAACAATGCAGTACTTTTAAAGAACATAATTAATTAAATTAATTTAAGTACATTTAACGAACGCTCATGCTTATTTTCTTGGTATTAATTGCTTGCTTTTATGGACTGAACAATGCAGATTAACCCACAATTGCAAAACGGCACTACCATCTCTCGCAAGCTAAGTGGCCACTAGAAATACACACAAGTGCATAAACCTTGAGAGGGTGAAGATTTGCACGTACAACGGATTAAACGCTTCAGCACCTTAAAGGCCTCACAACGCATTTCATCTCAAACACTGCATTGGTCTGACGTATTCTAGCCATGGGCACCGAGTCTCGCTGGCCTGCAAGCGAGACTCGGTCTGCCAGCAGGGGGCGATGTATAACCGAGAAACAACTTAAACCTGACAACAAGACGCTGGCCAGGCTGCATCATGTAATCAAAGCTGCATGGACTCATTCGTTGCCACCAGGCTGTAAAGTCTCCTTTGTCGGTACTGTAGTAATGGAGGGAACATGTTTTCGAAGCAAACTGCTTACACGTTCGGTATTCATATCATCTTCAGTGACAGGCTACCAAGAAGGCACCGCGTTTAAAAGGACACCGTCTGCAGTAGTTACACAGGAGGCAGAGCGCGCGATGGTTTGGGAGGTCCGGCTGAGCGTACCTGGTTGCAGAGGCAGTAGGTGGGCTCGTCGGGGTCCACCGTGGACAGGTCGAGCTCGGGTGGCGAGTGCGGCTCCGTCTTGCCTCCGCCGCGTCCCACAGACGACCGCTTCTTCTTTTTCTTTCCGCCACCACCTGCGATCGCCAGCGCCAATACGCAGCACACGATGTTGGCATGGTTTACGACCTCATCACTGACACTAGAAAAAGTAATATTAAGGGTTCCTTAAGTAACGGCCCTATAGATTGAAATGTCACGTCACACGTTAAATCGGCAATTGGCAAGCGCTCACACAGTTGCCTCCTCAGAGCTTAATTATGCAGAACAGCGAATTTAGTGTAACTTACTGGAAATTAAGAACGCCTTCAACTAAATTGTTTTACCGAAGGTGTATTTTATTGCTTAATCACCAATGAAACTGACTTAGACTATTTAAAATTAGTTCTAATTGGTCTCAGAACAAAAGTATCTCAATGGCCGCTGCGTTATTTTGGATTCCCCACCCCATTCTACGACAGTCATTAAGGCGGAGCCAAACAGGTGATGTCATGGTCTCAAGCTGATTGGCCTCCAACAGTCCCATGACCAGAGGCTATGTCTCGTCACATGGTGCTTGCGATGGGCCACCGAGCCCTTTAAAATTACAGCACAATACGCAGGAACCCAAGAACCCCTGATGAAGATGGCACAGGTTACGTGAACCGCAGTGCAGCAGAATAAACCTGTTAAGAATGATTTTTTTTAACGACCAAAGCAGGCATCCTCTGCTTCTGTTTACGCTGAGCAGGAGCTCTCTAAAAACGAGGCAATTAGCTTTGCATCAAGTAGATGGATGGCACAAATTAAAAGCAAAAAAATAGCCCAATAGGAAGCGACCGCCACGACCAGAGAAATGAGCGGACGCTTTCGGCTTTCCCACGCTTGTCGCTTGCAACCACGATATACCACGACACGAGTGCTGGAACAGAAAAGAGAATAAGTCGCGTGCCGCCACGTAGCCGTCTCACCTCCGGCACTGCGCGCCTTCTTGGGCTTGGGCGCCTCGTCCAACTGCGCCGCCTCAGCCCCGTTGGCCGCCAGGCTGTTCTCCAGCGTCTCTTTGCTGCGCTGCCGGTGCGACCTCTTGCCGGCGCCCTTCTCCAGGACGGGCGCGCCGCCGCCGCCCACGCCGCCGCCCACGCCCCCGCCGCCGCCGCCGCCGGCTCCCGCGCCGGTCCCGCCGCCCGCTCCTCCTCCTCCCGCGGCCGCGGCCGTCGCGGCGGCGTGGTTGGGGTGGTGCGACGCGTGGTGGTTGTTGAAATGGTTCTGCGCGTGCGCGTGCGGGTGCTGGTTGTTTTCGTGGCGCCCGCCCGCTCCCCCGCCCCCGGCCGCGGCCGCCGCCGCCACGGCGGCGGCGGCCGCGGCGTCTCCCGCTTTGTCCCTGCGCGTCGCTCCTCCGCCGGCGCCGGCGGCGGCGGCGGGAGCGACGGCCGCGCCCGGCGCGCCCTCGCCGGCCGCCGCCACGGCGGCCGCCGTCTCCTCCTGGTCGGCCAGGCGGGCGAGGGCCTCGGCTTGCCGCCAGCGCGACTCGGCCGCGTCCGACACCATGGAGACGATGGCGAGCTTCTCGTCGCCGAGCTCGCGCGCTCGCACCAGCGCCGCCTGCAGCGTCTGCAGCGCGCGGCCGCGGGGCCCGCCCTCCGCCTCGGCCTCGTAGCGCGCAAAGCAGTCCTCCACCTCGCGCAGCACCTCTGCTCTCGCGCGCGCGCGCAGATGCGGACACGCAGACGCGTCAACGAACGCATCCGCATGCAGATAACACAGATGCATATACAGACGCCACACTCAATATTCAATTTAGGCTGAGTTGACACGGTGGTGGACCAGAACAGGTTACGCTTGCTACTCATGTTATCCATGGATGGGCATTACCTAGGTTGCTGGGTTCATAGTGGAATGCACCAGCTGCTGTACTACTGCTCTATAACGAACAAGTACACGAAACAAATATTCCCGATTAGCTTTACTGATCTTAAGCGCTAGTGCTAATGGTGTCTATTAAAGTAACACATCGCACGACTGGATTACGTGGCCTGCGTCGTGCACTCCCGACCACCTTCGTTTCCTCCCAGAGGTTGACAACGTTGTACTCGCTGCCGACTTAACACCGAGTCAACCAATGGGATCTAAAATGCCAATGGCGTGAAAGGCCGTGATTCGAATGCAGATTGTAAAAGATCATAACGTAGTGCAAGACTACACGACGCTACTCACTGCATGCCAACGCGCACAGCTGGCAGACGGTTACCATGTGAAAGATAGCCACTGGACATCCTGCAAATGGTGGAACATCTCTCTTGCCGTGTCCCAAAATGACAGCACACACACACTTCACAAAATCTACCCCGCCACCAAGAAGCCCGAGTGATACTTATGATTGCACTTGACATTTTTCGTTAAAGCAGGTGGGATCCCACTAAGCTGCACATCTCTGTTATAAAGGAGACCTGAGTAAAATACACAATGAACCACTGTGTATGAATGCTAAATTATTATAATTACATAAAGTAATAGACCACATGGTTAACGTCAGCCTTGTAGGACACTATTATACACCAGAACAAAGTCGAGATATTTGAAGTGGATAAGAAAAAAAAACAAATTTAGAATAAAATAATTCAACTTAAGTAGAATATTGAGTTTCATATTGTAGCTAGCCTATCAACGTTCACGACAAGTATAGTCACATTTGCCAGTCAGTGACTCCGTGACGCTGTGAACATGGATGCAGGGCTTTGTTATATTTTTATCAACGCCTGCTCACGAGCCAGAGAGTGTGGCTGCCCGGACTCTGTCGTAAAGTCGCCACACGGGGGAGGAACGGCACAAGTTTTGTGTGCAACGCGCCACCCGCCGATATGAATCCCGCCGAACCCGTAGGCTGTAGGGCGTCCCCACGGCGCACTCCTGCGACTTCCGTCGCGTTCTCCGGCGCCACTTCCACACTGCAGCTGGAAAGAAACAACCCGGCCACCGAGGAGGACGAGGAGGAGGTATGAGGTGACCAGCACCCTCGCTCGGGAGCCGCCCTAAGGCTCACCTCATCTCACAAGCGGCATACCCTTGCCGACGTCGGCGCAGCGTGATTTACTCTCCGCTTACAGAGACGTAGAAACCTCCCGTGCTCGTGTAACACGGATCACGGGAGAGAGCCGCCTTTAGGAGCATCAAGCTACGATGACTCATTTTCTTGCCGAGGATATCAGCCAGGACGGAGAGCGGAAGGGATTCCGGACAGAGGCGTGCGCATTTTAATTGTTCACCGCAAGACCGTCGTCACAGCGCTGACATTTTCATGCTAATGCGGCTCCTCGCAACGATAAGTGCTCACGCTCATTACGGACTTGTAGGAATGACGGCGCTAGAACAAATTGGACAATAACATCGTTGAGCAGCCTTCTCTGTGTTGCCGAAGAGACCTCATGTTGGGAGCATAGAGTGGTTCGGGGGATGCAATCCCTGTCCCTATTCTGGGTCAGGGTGTCTCCGTTTTCTATCCATTTCTGGCTCCTGGGTCCGAGACGTGAGCGACGGGAGAGGCACCCCGGGTACGTGGATGAATCGTTGGACTGGCAAGAGAATTAGTAGCACTCTATTCACAAACAAATGCGCACACTGCGTTTTCAAGCTTCTTCTTTGAAATAACCTATAAAGAGTCACGATCGGAGATTCACTTATAAGTGATTTAGCCGATAATTGCGTTGTCTGCGAGTTGGTGAATTATAGACAGACTGAAAAGTAATAATGGTCCATGGTGTGGAGTACGTAGCCCCAAGCAGAATATTCCAACTTTAAAGCTGATTTTAATAAACGTGTTTGCTTTGTTGCCGAATGCAAAGGAGGATACAGCAGGTATAGTGGGGATCAAGGTAGAAGCGTTCACGTCGCGATCCCTGTCAAGTAATACTTGGTATTACCTGCAAATTCTACCAAACACTTCGAAGCCGAGGAGCTGAAAGACAACGATGTCCAGAAGCTCAACAGATGCCAGAAGCCCCTCAGTCTGGAGCAAGAAGAGAGGCCAACGCCCGCCTTTAAGGCCAGTACTGACTATTAGATCTCTATGGTGTCCAAGAAGCACCAACCTACACTGCAATGGTGTGCCTGAATTCGGCAACACAGGAAAGAGGTTTCACACAGATACCTGCAAAGCTTGCATATTCTCTCGGCGAATCGGCTTTATCCGTGCCCTCTCGATTTGATCCCACATTCAGTTACACTCACTTGGGAAGTGGCCAAACCTATAAAGCATAACCATTGTCAAACAGTCCTGGACACTCAGTGAGGCTTTGCTGTACACTTTTGTCAAATTACTTGTTATTGAAAACCAGCCAAACGTCTATAGAAAAATCACGCCTCTGGTTCCTCAAAGGGCTTTAGGTTATACACTTGTGGTATCGGATAATCAACCCATGCACAGTACAGTGGCCTAAGCAGCACATGGTACTGGAGAATGTGCACACACTATTTAAGTATCACGACGTAAACATCTGTGCAGTGCTCATGCGGACATTTTCGGCACGATTACTCCTAAGTGATTGCACCCTGGTTTCATCATCGAAATTGAAACGGAACCCTTAACTTTATTTTATCTGTCTCACTCGGTATAACTTACTTGCCTTTACTCAGCCAAGACAGATATATTGCTGAACATTAGCACACCACATCCTATCGCTATGGATTAAAAACCCAGCACTTGGTAGTGTGGGATTCAAGCAGTTAAAAGTTGGATTACTGATTACACCCCCAGGCAACTTATATAGGGAATGCACTGAGTAAATAAAGCATGCTGCAAAGTGTGTATTAAAGACCAAAATATCAACTTCTTTTGGGTGCATTATAGTGTGCAGTATTCCAATGTCAGGTACCCCACGCCCGACATGTCTCAATACATTAACGGCGAACTGAAGCATTATTATTATTGCAGACACGCACGAATTCATATTATCTTAATTCCCAGATAGGCGATGTCGGATCGCGAGTTAAAGCCGGGCGTTTCGACAGATAAACTTCTGACACCGTCATTCAGAGGCCATGGTCCACGTGCATTGCCAGTGCTTCGTTTTTTTTATAATTCCCAGCCTACAAAGGCGAGAGGCGCGTCCCATTGGTCGGCAGTGTCGGGGTGGCGCTTAAATCGTTGTGGGAAATCAAGTGGGCTGTCACCGATGGCCTCTGAGCAGTCCGCCCACTCCTCTCTTTTGATTGACGACGAAGGAAGGACGGAGGAGCGCAATGGACGCGCTTCGGGCGAGCGGGCAAGCGGGCAGGCCGGGCAGGCCGGGCAGGCCGGGAAAGCGCGAACCCCATGAGTCGGAACCCCTACACAAGTCTGGGGCCTGGACGCTGAACCTACCCTTCGCCCACTTCCTGTAGCCCCGACTCTCAGTCGACTCATGACCCAGACTCGAACCCTAATTATAAATCTAACCTTGACTTTAACCTTTCCCACGACGCCAACCCTATGACCCTGACTTTAACACAATCTCCTCCCACCGTAAACATGAGCGAACCTTGAAAACAATCACGACCCTAACCACGGTTAATAATAATATCAGTCTCATCCCATCTCTTGGAGGTGAGCTAACCCTCACCAAACCTGACCATCACAAATGACAACGACCCCTTACACCGTCTCCTATCGCCTTTAGCAGTCCCAACAATAACCGCACATCTACTTCCAGTGCGTCCACTTCACATGTATCCGCCAATCACTGACTCGATCGACTGCCAAGGTTTAACCAACGCGATTGACCGTGTCCACTGAATTGGAACTGGCAAAACCACCCTCCCTACTGTTTAAATGCGCGCGTTACAAAAGTAGATTATTAGTATTATAGCGGCCTCTCTGCACTGCGGTAAAATTACGATCTGCGCCAGGGAAAACAGCATAAGCAAGTGAGCTCCAGGGAGAATCCGGCAGCGCGTGGAAGTCCCAAGTAAAACGAGCCTGAAGACATCGTGCATCACCACAACCTGTGCCCTGCACTGTCCAAAGGCAGACGTGTAGAGGGGCGGGCAGAGGGGAGGCGCTGGTGGCCATGTGGGAGGGCTGCCGGACTGGAGCGCGAGTGTAGCGGTCAGCGCGCTGCGCGCTACTGGCTCGCCTATGACCCGAGTTCGATTCCTGCTCACGGTCAACACCAGTGAGGATTTTCTGAACCGGTCATGGACACCTCTTAGGTCGCCGCAGCTTCAAATGAGTATCTGGTGCGGTGTGTTAACATCGCCAGTCAGGAGACAACGGCGGCCTGGCGTGGTGCTGGCCACCCACCCCTTCTTGTGCCGTGGCGGCCTTCATAGGCACTAGCTCATAAACGGAGCTTCACTATGAATGACAGCACTTGACCCTACAGTCTGTTAAGGATATTCGGGGGATCTTTGTCTTTGGACAGGCCTGGAGGCGTGGCTTGCCGGGTCGAGGAGGGAGGTGCTTGAGAGGTCAAGGGGAGGAGCGTAGGATTTGGGAGTGGAGCTACAACGTTCAGCAGAGGATTTGTGCCAAATTGCCGTCATTAATAGAAATGCTGGCACACAGGATCACGTTGCCCAACCTCAAAACGCGAATATGGATTCATCGTAATGGCTGAGCAAACCTACGTTTTAAGCTAAAGAGGATTAGGTGAATGAATTGTAGGAGGGGGCTTACAGTCCAAAGGGGCTTTAACCCGGGCGGCAAGGCGGGCCCACTGACGGGGGCCGCCTCCGTTCGCCTCCGTGAGCCAATCGCAGGAGCCCTGCGGATCATGGGCGCGGCTACGTTTCGCGCGCGATCTGGGCGGACGTGACGTGCTCGGCGCCGCTCATTAACATATTGTTATTAACATAAGGGCAAGGCTTCCGGTCAGCATGCGCGTGCCGGGGGGTGGGGGGAGAATGCGCCACGTGAATGGAGGAGTTGCGACTCCATTCCCCGTGCCTCTCACTCACTCGCTCCTCTGGAAGCAGAGTGTCCCAATGTAGGCGACATTATACGCGTACGCTCAACTCGAGTGCACGTGGAGCGACTGTCTGTCTCGCACTCGCTGTTGCGCCTAAGCTCCGCCCCGCGCCCTCGCTTGAGGAAGCCGCGACTACAGTGGAGGAAGCGACCATTACAGGCGCCTCGGAGCGAGCGCCGCGTTTAACAACAACAACGACGAAACGCCGCAGCGCCACTACGACCACCAACCACTGTTACGGCGGCAGCGCGAGTTATTAGCATTCATATTGTCGCCTTGAGGGGTCGGCGCGCACAGCGAAAAGCCCCCGCCTCGGGTTTGTTAAAGCTCGGCGAGGGCGGGAGTTGAGAGGGGATAAGTAGTGGTGGGGGTCCGAGGCTGGGGAGGCACGGCAGGGAGGAGTGGTGCTGGTGGGGAGGAGGAGGTGGAGTTGGCCGTGCGCGTGTGTGGGGATCGCGGTGGGGGAAGGTTGCTGGCGGCGGGCCAAGGCGGCACGGAGGCACGTAGCGAGCGAGCGAGCAAGCACGGCTTCCATGGCTTCCGATCCTGACTGCCCGACTGCCTGCCAGCCTGCCTACTCAACAAGACTGCCTAGCTGTCCGCCCGCCCGCCTTGCAAGCGAGCCCCAGTGTATAGTCCCCGCAATACAGTACTCTCCCGCTCCCCCCGCGCACTCCACCCACCGCGGTATCGGTGAAAAAAACCCCTCACGCAGCACAAGCAAAGCCAGGGCTCGGCCGTGGCGGTGTGGTTCGAAAACCACGCTATGTAGTTATGCGCGGCGCACACCACAAGCGAGACGACGGCACCGCGACACCGTGGACGCTGGCAGCCCGCGGCACACGACGCAGCTGAGCGACACGAGCACAAGGCAGCCCCGCTCACACCCTTACCACCATCACCTCCTAGCCGCCCCCCCACAACCCCTTCTCACAAGACTCCAGCAAAGCGAAGAAAACAAGCAAACACTCCCCCCGCCCCACTAAACAACCACCACCACACACGCCAACCACTGTGCGAAGAGGACTCGAGCAAAGCGACGCAAAATGACTCCCGTCCGTCCCACTAACCCCGACCACCACCACCACCGCTAACACCAACATCACAACCCGCGGCATGCGACGCGAAGCCGCGAGTTGCTCGCGAGATCCCAGAAGTAACAGCAGCATCGGAGAAACAACAACAAGCGACAAGAAACATCAGCAGCCTCTCTAGCACCAGCGCGTCTTGTCATGTCACCGCTCGTCGCCGCTGCTCGTGCTGCTGTTGCTTCCGCTGCTACAACCTCTTGTTTTCTGCTGTCACTGCAACTGCTTGTGTCGATAATGAATCTGCTGCTGCTGCTGCCTGTGCTCGTCGCCACTGATTCCGGTGCCGTTCTGCTCGTTCCGCCGATACTTGTCCTACTGTTGCTGTAACTGCTCACACGCTGCAAAGCAACTGTGCGTCTGTCTGCCTGTGATGTTGCTTGTGCTGCTTGCCCTGTACTGCTGCTATGAACGCGGCGGCGGCGGCGCCACTCCATTCTCACACTGTACCCGACACGTTTCTGAAGCTGCCTCGTCCCGCAAGCTCCCCCCCCGCCCCGATGGCTCGAGAAATAAAGCAAAAGACGAACGAGTATCACCGTATTGTTGTGCTTGTGTAGCGAGACACTGGCATTCACATGGACAAACAAAGACAAACACACACACGTACACACACACGTACACGGCAATGACAGACAAGGTGCGCATGAATGGGCGACTAGTGCGTGTGACAGCCGAGGTCAACACGAGAGAGAGCGGGGATTGAAGTACGGCGCGAAAAGAGGCGCAACATGGAGAGAGCGACGCACGGAGGTGGACCCGGGAATGGTTAGGCAGAGACGCAGCAAGGTGCGAGAGAACAATGAGAGTTAGAGTGAGTAGCGAGCATCCGAGGCGAGATCTGACCGGGAGAAAGCAACGAGCCGCAAGAACGGGGCCAGAAAAACACCGGGGGGAATGAGTAGACTGAACAGGAAGAGAATACACGACATGAGTAACATGGATACAGAAAACAAGGAGCAATGGGTGACGGCTAAACAGGTGGACTAGGGGTTCAGATAACAAGCAGACAGGGAAAGGAGGCAACTAAAGAGGCGTGGACAACTGGATGATAGATCAATGTACAAAACATAAGACACGGAAGAATTAGACGGAACTCAAGATATGGACTATAGAGTGCTAGAACAAGGACACTGAATACCGGCAAACGAAGAGAAGCAGAAGCAAAGAGAGGGTAAAGAGGCAGAAATAAAGTGGTGGACTCGGAGCTGATAGCACACGGAGATGATCCAAGAGGAGAGGGAAGAAGTGAGGGAACTCGAGAGATACAGCAACGAGGCGGATCGAAAGATAGATGGGCCATGGATGGAGTGACGGAACAAGGAGTCGGGCCGAGAGGAGGTGGATCGCTTGCTTCACACCGGAGGGAACAGGGGGAGGTGTACAGCAAGGCAAGAAGAACTCCACGCCGTACAAAGCAATGCCAGTGTGCAGCAGGGTGGGTGGCACGAGGGGAACAAAAAGCACCAACATATACAACACACATTCACTGAGAGATAGAGATGCATCAACGCAGCTATACGTGTAAGCACATGCGTACACGCGAACTGGAACACACATACATGCAAGCATATACGTGCACATACAGGCAAATACTGTATACATATGGTTGTAGAACCACACACAGCACATACTCGTTTACACTCGTACAATAACTCACACGTACGTTAACACACGTACAATAACTCACACGTACGTTAACACACGTACAATAACTCACACCCAGACGTACACACACGGATACACACGCGCCGCATTCGAACAATGCACGAACACCGAGTCGAACACACATTTACTCAAACACGTTCATGAACACAAAGACATATGGACGTGTGACAAATACAAAAACATACTTAGTCGTTAACACAATTACATTTACGGACACGGACACACACACATGTACTTAAGCACACTTAATAACACGTATCATGCACACACGAACACATACATTCGAGTACTCAATCACACGTACACATATGCACGCGTAACAGTACACAAAGACAAACCGACGTACACGTACCCACACAAGTACCCACACACACGACCACCACGTTACACGTGTACACACATTCGCAGACAAAACGCATACAAACACAAGCGTACTCAACACAACCACAATACACACACGTACACACCACACTAACACATGCACACGCGTACTCCCACACAACCACACATGTACACGCACACACCCATACACAAAGACAGACACACGTACAGGTGTACACGCACGCACACCAACACGTCAACACGCACACAGGCACAAAGACACACAGAGGAGAGAGACATGAGGAGGTAGGTGGGCTGGTGGTGGACTCACCTTGGTATTTCACGTCGATCTCTCGCATGAGGGTGACATTTCTCTGCAGATCAAAGGGGAGCGACTCCACGCTGTCCAGGTAGTCAGCCACGAAGCTCGCCGTGTACAGTCCTCCTGCTGCCGCTGCTGATCCACCTCCTCCTCCACCACCGCCACCGCCGTCCCCACTCGCCTGGCCCAACATCTTCGGTCACATCGATGGGACGAGTGGCGGGGTCCGGGCGGAGAGAAGTGGCAGCGACAGAGACAGACGGAGACTAAGAGACACAGATAGATAGAAAGACAGAGAAGCAAAGGTAGAGCCTACAAGATACAGAGGCGAGGCCGCGGACAAAGACACACACAGATAGAATCACGGACAGGGGGGGATACACCAACAGAGAGACCAAAATATAATGCGCGGTTGACAGGAAGACGGGGCAGAAGAGAAGCGGTGAGGCAATACACGGGCAGTGCCGGTAAGGACAAGGGGACACGAGCAAGACGAAGAGACAGTGAGTGGTTAAGCGAGAGGCAGGAGACGGCAGACGAGGAGAGAGGGGGAGGTCAGAGAGCGGCGGGTGACGACGGGGAAAGCGAGGTGCGGGGTGGGGGGGAGACACACGGGGAGACGCAGAGCAGAGTCGCACCTCGGTCCCGGCGACACGGGACGGGCCGAGACAGCGAGAGACAAGACAATAATTACACACACGACACACGCAGAGAAACAACAGGGACTACGGGGAGAGACGTGTAGCAGAGAGACGGACGAAGAGCGATAACCACACAGGGGTGAGAGGGGAGGGGCGGTTGTGAGTGAGGGGGGAGGATATAATATAGATACAGTACACACACGGTGATGCTCGCAGGCGAGACTAACAGGGTTTACACACGGCGACTGCGGGACGCGCACCCAACAAGTACGGAGACAAGCTGGGGGGGACAAAGACAGACGCGGTGAGACGCCGCCGCGCGTGAGGACACGGAGACAGACTCCCCTGACACGGACAGGACGGAACAAGGCGACGATTCAGTTACGGAACCCGTAGGGGACACACACACAGTCAAGGACTGTCGGGCGACACAGCCCGGGGAGTATCGCGAGTCGGCCACGAGTACACACGAGAGCCGGTGAAACGGACACAGTCGACAGGCACAGTGTGACGGACGGCACAAGACACGGAGAGAGTCACCCAGTCGGGACACAAACAAGAAACACACACGTGCAGCGCCGTGCTTAGCGTACACGCAGTCGCTCGCCCCCGACAACACGCGGAGAGCACGGGAGGCTGGGTCGTGGAGACGACGCGAGAGAGATAAAGGCGGAAAGGAGAGAGAGAAGGCAGAGGACGATGGCGATAATAATGAAGAAAAAAAACCACCCCCCCAAGTAAATACGCGCCGCGAAAAAAAATCTCCAACGTGGAGCGAGCAGCTACAGCAGCAGCAGCAGTTTCAAACAGGCGAGGGAGCGGGCGCAACGCGCATGTCCGGAAATGACCAAATACGGGAGGCGCCACGGGGAGGCGGCGGCTGCGTGGCCAGCCTGCTCGGCCTGTGCTGCAGTGGCGTGGGGCTCCAGTGTGTGTGTGTGCGAGTCAGTCGGCTTGCAGTTTAGTCTTTCACCCAACACCCCCCCCTTTAGGTCGACTCGGCCTCAAATGAGTACCTGCTGCTGCGGTGGTTGAACATCGCCGCCGCTAGGTAGACAAACGCGGCCGGGCGTGGTGCTGGTCACACACCCACACACCCCCCCTTGTGTGCCGTGCTGGCCTGTATAGGTGCTACTCGCTAACAGCACTTGGCCCTACAGTCTGTTGAGGCTATACGGGGGTCTTTGTCTAGTATGGGGGTTGTAGTGTGAGGCTTAAGTGTAGTAGGTGGTTGCAGTATGAGGCTGTAGCGCAGAGTGGTTGTAGTGTATGTGTGATGCTATATATATTGCAGTGTAGAGTAGCTGCAATGTGGTGTGTAGATTGAGACTAGTGCAGTGTAGGGTGGATATAGTATAGGGTAGGGCTGTAGTGTGAGGCTGTATTGCAGTGTAATATATGGATGTAGTGTTTGCAGGGTGGGGCTGTAGTGCAATGTGGCGGTAGTGCGGGATGTAATATGCAGTATGACTAGTGTAGTGCAGTGTAGGGTAGTTTGGAGCTGTAGTGTATAGGGTAGGTGTGCAGTGGGGTTGTTGCAAGTATACTGTAGGGCTGCAGAGTGGATGAATAGTGTGTGTATTTTGGGGCTGTATTGTTGTGTAGGGCTGTACATGCAGGGTAGCAGTATTGCAGTACAGTAGTGCAGTGTGGGTCTATGGAGTGTGTGTAGGGTATCTAATGCAGTGGGGCTGTAGTGTGTACTGTGGGGTTATAGTGCAGTGTATGGAGATTGGGGCTGTAGTGTGTGGCAGTAGTGTAGAGCATGGGTGTAGTATGCATAGTGGTTACGTTCCATTGTGGAGCTGTCTGTAGTGTTGTGTGGGGCTGTGTTAAATATGGCTGTAGTGTGCGGTCGGTAGGTGTACAATAGGCGTAGGAGTGTAGAGTACAGGTATATTATGCATAATGTTTCGTGTATATAATAGTGGATGTATAGGCGTGGCTGTAGTTCAGTGCGTTTATGTCGTGTAGTGTATACTGTCATTTGTCTGTAACGTGTACAGTATGCGTAGTGTATGCAATAGGTTCGGTCGAGTAACGCAGATACAGCGTGGCCATAACATAAGGATCCTGGTTAGTATATTGATATATTAGTGTGTGCAGTGGGGCTGTCGTTAATGTTTCTTTATGCAGTGGATGGTGTTGTTGTTGTGTGTGGATTTATTGTTTGGCGGTAGCATTAATGTACTGTGTTCCTGTAGTGAATTGCCATCTTGTAATTACCGAGTGGCTTGAGAGTAGTGTATGGCTATAATGTATTGTTTTATTCTAACTAGTGCAGGACTGTACGTGGCTGTACTGTGTGCGGTTGCAGTATTGACACATTGGCAGTGGTGTCTGAAATGTAGGGTGGTGGCCCGTGTTTAGTGTAGGTGTTAGTGTGGCGCTGTAGTGTGTTGATGTGGTTGTAGCGTGGCTGTATTCCAGTTTGTGGTTGTGTTCTCACTGGTTGTAGCATATAGCTGTAGTATATTAGTGGGGCTGTATCGTATTGCTGTCCCTATAGTGTAATGTGACCGTATTGCTGGTACTTTGTGGGTGTAGTGCGTATTCCCTCAAAGTACCGTTTGCTGTCACAATGAGTTGGTGTCACTGTATACAGTGGAGAATGACACTTCCATCTCAGCAGCTCTGAACTGCTCTGACAAGTATACCGTACACATCTTAGCGTATAGTGCCATTTCCTCCAAGCAGATCGAAACACAATGAGTACTGTACGTATATACAACAGCAGTGCAGTATAATGTGATTGCTGGTGTTTACAACTACAATACTGTACAATATTACTATATAAAGTACTATACATACTATTGCACACATTACACATCGTTCGTTGGACCGTACAGTCGTATGTGTCCATTCAAATAGACGTACTATTGGTATACAGCAGCAATGCAACTCAACTGCTGGTGTTTCTACCTATTGCACAGTATTGGTGCGAAAATAAAAGCAGTCATGGTCAATCCACTGCTGGATTAAGGTTTTCCAAAGCTGCAGACACCTTTCCTGTAGACTGCGTGCCATTCCTTCACTGCCAATCAGTCATTCGTTTGCTCATTGTTCTGCCCAAGCCCACTGATTACACACTGACATACTATTTTATAGAGTATTTACTATACTATGTAGCGATATAAGAGAACATTAATACAGTATCCCATAACAGATAAGCGCCGCAATAAGACTGAGGGAAGAAGCATTGATTATGGATTTTCAAATGACCGCATAGGAATCAGGAAGTGTTTGTTTTCATAATACTACAGTATACACAACGGGTGAGTGATTTTTTAGATATTTGTGTGTTATTTGAAAAGTGGTACAGTAAAGTTAAGTAAAAGGCTTTCACAACTGACATCCATTGTGGACAATTCTCCGTGCACTGTGAACTCTGCTTTAACAACATTAAATCCCATAGAGAAAACATTTTACGTTGACAAAGAGGTTAAAGGTACAACATAACATTCATATAAATGTACGTTTATACGAAGGTGTTTTCTTTGTACAGACCTCATGCCAACTGTTATTAATTTCAAACATTAAATTGGGGACATATCGCACAGCTTATTTGAAAATTAAATACACATTTGAAGACAAATATCACTCTTTAACTTGATAACAAACTAAAATGTACAGGACTGTATTAAGGTGGCTTTCATGACTAGTTTGGGCAATTTTCAAAGCAATAGGGATCTGAATATTTAATTAATTAAGCTGACAACGCGGTCCCTTTAATCTTAAAATTGCAGTACTTTAATACCGTACGATATTTAATGATGTAGGGATGTGCATCATAATCAGATGATTCACAACACGTGTGTAGGCGTCAACTTCCAAAACAAGTTTTTAGATATACACGTAGTGAACTAGTGTGTGGTACACTAAACACACATACGTCAATTTAGTTTAAAGCAGCTGATACCACACTTTAATAAATGTAACACAGGGAAAACAAGTGGCTGTCACTGTGGCCATTTAATGGTTAAAACTCCCGTTCGCATTCGAATTGCGCGCCCTTTCCAGCCGCACTCCACAACAAAACCCACGAACACCGTCGACTATCAAGAAGCATTGGGAACGATCACATTACGCACTCATGTGATAGACGGGCTCGGGTTTTATTGTGATTGTGCTCACAAAGTGAGGGGAAAGAGGCGCAGTGAGCGATGCGCACTCAGCCTAAAGACTGATGGACAGTGCGCGCCATTTCGTGAGTCAAAGGGGCGGGGATGGAGGGTGGGGGCAGGGGGAATGATTGGCGGGGGCAGGGGGGATGGAGGGTGGGGGCAGGGGGGACAAGGGGCGGGAGAGTCGGACTGAATGGAATGAGGGGCGGGGGATCAAGGGGAGGGGTGAAGAACGAGGATGAAGAGAGGTGGGGATGAGGGGCGGGGCCTCACTCCCCCCACTCGCCCCTCACGTTGCGCGCCAATATTTTTTTTAAAAGATTCAATATACGACCATGTAAACAAAACAATTAAACCAACGAGTATGATGCGATGTGAATACAAATGTTGTAAATAATAACAACGGTACACACGACGCTGAGTGTAATCTCGCCTCATCGTCAAACGGGAGCGACGCGCGCAGGGAGAAAGCGCGGGAATCCGCGTCACCGGGTTCCCTCATTCATATCCAGGACTGCACTATAACATCAACAACAATAATGCGTGCACTATGCGAAACAACGATGTTTGCGCAACGGCCGACTCTGCGGGGAGCCTGTGTTAGTAGAGGCGTGGGCTGGCTATTGCCACCGCCCATTGGGAAGAGCTTCACTCTCGCAATGGTGGATGTGGGCGGAGAAGTGTGAGTGAGACGCGCGGCTTGTGTTACAGTAGAGCGCGCAGGGGCGAGGGCGGGAATGGAGCGGGAGACGCGTCCACCGTGTGTGTACACGTCCGTGTGTGATGAGAGGCGCGACCCGAGAGGGCGAGTGGGCATTGTTGTTACACATTGTCAAAGGTGTACAGTGCAGCAGTATCTTTGCTTTGCTTGTGAGCGGTTTTTGAGGTTAATTGGGCTGTAGGCGGGAGGTTAAAGGGAAGGGCACGCCGAGCGTGCAGTATCTAGCAGCTGCCCGCGCCTCTCTTGCGGAGGAGCGCGCAATAGAGGCGGCGTTTGTCCTCGGTGTCGGAATGCAGG
>JAZEWU010000016.1:8178217-8192446 GCA_036362915.1 Geotria australis
TTTCCGCGCCCGTGGCGCCATTCACTGCAAATGTTTGTTTAAGACTCAGCATTCTGGCCACTGTTTATTTATTTTGCCCAAATAACTGTGTTGAGAATAGCCAACCGTGAATTTCAGTGAGACCTCACCTGGTTAATTACTGTACTAGGCTATTAATGTGTACTGCAGGTAAATTTGAAAATTACTTGGTTTAACCTTACCGTAAGACTGTCCTCAATTTACAGGGATCGATTTGAAGTAAAAAGCCCTCCACAGATTCTCACCGAGTTAACTAAATAATAGTATGTTAAAATAACATTGTATTAAATCAAGCAATGTGGCTTTGGGAATTGACTGATCGTACACCTCACAATTGCAGTGTTTATGGTTTTGCGTGCTGTTTCAGGACCGAGGAAACAATGTGAAACCCGCTGAGCCACTCTGTACTGGTGAGTGAAGGCTCTGTTCTGTACACACGAGTGACATTGGCCACCTTGATAACAGGCAGAGATATGTCATCCATGTGACGTGACGTTGTGCGTTCCAGACAGCGCGACCAAGGGCCCTCCCCAGGAGCCCAGGGACTCAGCGGAGTGTGGTGGGATAAGGCATGAAGAGCGGGCACTACAAGACCTCCATACCCTCATCAAGATGCACACGTGCCGGTACATGTGCCTAGGGCTATCGTTGGTCACTTTACATCCGCATTGACACTAACCCATCCAACCATCCATTGTCAGAAACCGCATAATCCTGTACAAGGTCACAGTGAGCCAGAGCCTATCCCTGGAAGACACAGAGAACAAGGCAGGGATATACCGATGATGGGACGCCAGTCCATCACAGGGCACGGGGAGCAATTTAGTCCGTAGGCCACATTGACACTAACCTTGTACCACAATATTGATCGTGTTTATTTTATATTATATTTTGTACGAGCTATACGACAGCAGATATTACAGTTTGAATTGAAGGCATGGAAGAGACAAGGTATGGAGCTGTAGCCTAGTGGTCAGCACGTAGTGGTACGAACCTGGCGACCCGCGTTTTCATTTCCTCTCACAACATACATCGTTGGCAAATCTCTTGAGCTCTTCACCACCATGCATCAAACTCGGTTGTCATTGGGGCTATGGTGTCTATGTGGTGGGCAGCAGACAGCAGTGCAGCAATATCTATTGCTATACTTTTAATTTCCTGGCCCTTTGCTCCCTGCCATCACCAACCCGGACTCACCAGTGTGGTGAAGTATGGTCATGTAACTTTCCCAACTTGGCATTGTATTGACAATAGGCATATACATGCATAGAGTGTATGGATGTGTGATTGTGTGCCGTGCATGTCGCAGGCTTGATGCGGCTCCAGGCCACCGGCTGGCAGGTGGAGGGTCCAAAGAGGCAACAAGTGGTGAAGGGGAGAGCGATGGGCAGCCATCCCACAGCCGCATCACACAGGACGCCTACACAGAGACTGGTAAGGGTGGCAGTCACTTGGTCAGTTTGACTCCAGACTATGAAGCCTGTAGTGTAGGATGGCATCAGACAGATGAAAGAATGTGTCAGAGATAGTGATGTACAAAGTGCAAAAATGGTGGAAGCCACTTCTTCTTTCAGATCAATACTTTAAGATGTAATTAACTCTTGCCACGTTTCAGCAATGTTGCTAGAATACTATTAAAGCATTATTGTAACTTACATTGTTGTATAATTCCAATACAGACGTCACATTGACATCACAAGTGGCCAGGGCGCGACCTGGCTTCACGCAACCGCCTGGCACGGACTCCAGTCTCACCTCGCCAGACAGAGGGGCATCCAGACGCCACCACAAAAGCCAGGGCTTGGCGGGTCGGCACACGAGGGCAAGGCGACCGGGTCGGAGAGCACCGCATGGCATCCCCTGCTCAGCGGACCCAGCTTGCTCTAGCCACGTGTCGTGGGAATGTGCAGGTTTGACATTGGTGTTGTGTTGGTGTTCAATGAGGTCGATGCTCCAAATATAGTGGGGATGTACTCCTGGAATCAAGTTTCTTGGGGTAGGTGTATTGCTTGAGGCTGGTTTCATATTGTGTGTGAGACATTTGCCTGTTGGATAGTGAGGTACCTGAACAATATAGCAACAAGCAATGGGTCTGCTTCGTAGTTGACCGTGTTCTTCCTGTGTGTATCGTTGGCTTTCCCAGTGCGTTCACAGTTTACTCAACGTTTCCCACTCCTTGCCATTGTAGCGGATGTCGACGAAGATGAGTACGACGACATTGAAGATGACGCAGCCAGCGATGGTGTTGATGGTGGTATTGGTGAGGATGGAGCGGACAAGAGGTGGGACAGCAGCGCTGATTGGAAGAGAAAGGGGGCTGACTCTTCGCTGGGGGATCTGCGACACGTCTATGCAGAGCTTGCTGCTATCCACAGCAAACTGCAGGTTCGTCGTCACTGCCTCCACGTGGTTCCGCTCACCCTTCCGGACCAACACTGGTTATTCGGCCGGCTTATTGCAAGAAATATGCCATATGGTGTTGCTTATGACCTGTGATGGACTGGCGTCCCATCCTGGGTATAGTCTCGCCTTGCGCCCTGTGTCTGCCGGGATAGGCTCCGGCTTACCGCGACCCTGTATAGGATTAAGCAGTTTCTGAAAATGGATGGATGTTGCTTACGTGCTTTGCGGCCTCCCCATTTGACGGCCGTTGTCGGCTGCGTGTGTCGGCAGCGGGAGAGCACGGCGCTGGCGGAGCGGGCGGTGAGGGCCGCTGAGCGCGAGGGCCGCCTGGCGGCCCGCGAGGAGGAGGTGGCCGCGCGGCACGGTGGCGCGCTCACCAAGCTGCGCACGGTGCAGGCACAGGTGCAGGGCACGCTGCACGCTTTGCGACAGGTGGGTGGAGATGAGGAGGAGTTGGGCTTCGGGTGAGGTTTTTGGATTTTGCGTCGCCTGTGCCTGACTGTTGTCGAGGTGAGAAATCTATGGGAAGCTGCTCCTGAGCCGTTCGGTTTTTGTCTCGTTCAGCAACACGCGGCTGAGGTGCAGGAGCTGAGCGAAGCCCTGAAGGAGAAATCTCGGGAGAACAAGCGAATAAAAGCCTCATTTGACACACTGAAAGATATGAATGACTCCCTAAAGAAGCAGGTGAGTTTAACAATGACATGCAATTCACATTTTTTTTTCTCGATTATTTTATTTTGGTTTCCAGCACTTTTGTATATTAGACAGTCATCATGGAAATAGTAATGACTGTCCTCTGCAGAGGGGCAACTGGCCAACCTGGGTCAACCTGGAAACCGCCCGTTTGAACCAGCAACAACCGTGATGTTACTTATATACAAGAGGAGTGTGCTATCAAGGGGTTTGTGGCCGATTTCAAAATTGCATAAAAACCGCCTCCTCAACCCTTCTCTGTCTCCGTATTTCCGCAGCTAAGCGAGCTGGTGGAGCAAAACAAGCGACTGGAGACCCAGGCACACCGCGTGCAGCAGCGATTGGAAAACCTGCAGGTAACAGCAGGCACATCACTAATGAAGATATGCGAAGGAATTAAATTTAATTATGAAAGCAAAATCGGGATTAAGTTAACGCAGCAGGTCAGGAAATCTGAGCATTTTCTCCCGAATAACTGGAGCAGCACTCCTTGCTGTGTTGCGTGAATTTCTCCTGCCGTGCTGCGGGCTGCGTGGCGCCCTGTCCTTCCGCGTTCACTGTTGTGCCGTCGTGGGTGTCGCATCCTGCAGAGGAAGTTTGACTTCCAACGTGCGCAAAAGGGAAGGACTGTACTGCTCGCACAGGCCCACGATGGGCAGCTGCGGAGAGTGGTGGAGAAGCCAGACAAGCAGCCGCCACCACAACCTCACAAGATCAAGGTAACCTGGAAAGATGTCCACACAATAACACTGACTGCTAAGCATGTAGCAATGCACCCCCATTGCGATTTGATGAAATGTCACGATGCACAGTTTTTTTAACGGGCCTTTTGTGTTATCTATTTTGGTCTCATTTGTATAGTTTTATTTTTACCATAAATGTAAACGTGACAGTATACAATTAGTATAAATCGTTAATAATAGATTATCACACAGTTGGATGTGTGTATCTTAAGTGTAATAAACAATGTTATTGGTTAAACGACATTATTACTTGCCTGCTGACTGCACTCGGCAACCCTTCGTTAAAGGTCAAGGGTTTTATTTCTTCAGCTGTCTGGAGGGTCGTTCAGATGCTGCAGATGAACATGACCACATATTGCGTGGCCTATCCACGATTACTGGGGGATCTTTGTGTCTTTTCCGTGGGCTTTGGTCGCCAGCAGGCAAGTGCGGGGCTGTGTGAGCTGCTGGGGCTGCTGCTGTCGTGGGTTCCGGACCTGCATCCCCTACCTGACCCCAACGCCGCTCTCTCGCTCGAGAAAAGCAGCAAGGTGGCACCCACTTACATCACCACTGCATATCCTGGCAGTTTCAGCTTCCGGTGATAGTGCCATGAGGATGGGAAATACTTCAAAATCACTCAGTTCGGTCCCTCTGCCTTGCATTCCACAGATGTGCAAAAAACTAATATTTTCACAACATAAGTTCTGATAATTTACATTGTACGTTTGGCTGTAGAAACTGATGTAGAGATTTAGTCACTGTACTTTCTACATTTCAAGGGCTATTATTTTGTTTTAAAATAGGCTTTGCCATTGGTGGTGGAGCAACTCTCCTCCACGCCGTCTGTGAGCAAGAGGCTGCAGCTGCCACTCGTCAAATTTGTGCTGTGGGCTCTGGGGCGCATGGATGGGACCTCACAGGTAGCACGCACTCTCCATGGCACTGCTTTCCTCTTTTATCCCCGCCACCATGGTTGCGTCATGAATCTCCCATGTCTGTTTAGTGGTTGCTCGCTTTACAGTATTAATCCGTTCCAGAACACGTATTGTAATGGGAAACCATCGTAAACTGAGACCAACAAATTGCAGGATAAATAGTACAGGAAGAGCAGCACACACGTGTTTCAAACAAAGGAGTAAAGACTCAGATGTAAACACTAAAGAGCGCTGCTATTGCCTGAGAAGCTACCCGAGCGGCATGCGTTTGCATCGCTGATTGGCTGCTGCACCACCCACGCTCACGTGCAGCCATATCGTAACACTATCGTAAAGTGAAATTTGATCGTAATGTGATACGAGTATATCGTAAAGTGATTTAATTGTATTGTGAGGCCATCCTAAAGCGAGGGACCACTGTACATGTGCTCGATCGCCCCCTTGTGGCTCAAGCACACCACGCTCACTGCGACGTGCCGGCGGCTGGGAGAGGAGCTGTTCAGGCCCAGCGGGAGCGCGCGTGGAGCAGACGGGTCGGCCGAGTCGTCACCGGAGCACAGGCCCCACATTTGGGGGGGCTTCTTTAGGAGCTCGGAGCCCGAGGTGCGACTACTGTCCTCGCTCGTCATCCTCCGCACCCTCTCGCAAGGTGTGAACCAATCTCAACCAGAGCACTAGTACAATTTCAGCAATAATCCCTTACTTACCATTGCTTCCTCACCCCTAATGCAATACAATTAGGAGTTTTCTCATGGTGCTGAACAACTGGGGAATGTGCACATTTTTTTGTAGGGTTTTTTTTTGTCAGAGACACAGGAAAAGTAGGATACAATACTACGTCATAAAGAAAGACGAGACTACAGTGAGGTGAGAATGAAGACACTGCATAGAGTGAGAGAAACCGTTATAGGGCAATGAGGAAAAGAAGGTCTTGAGCCAAGACATGAATATGGCAACGGTCTTGACAGTGTAACCAGTTTGATTCCTTCTACTGGCGCAGAAATTAAAACAATTGTTAAGCTTCTGAAATCCACCTAAAGTGGGGGTGTAGGCCCTCTTCATTTAATATGTTTGATCAACATGCAAGAGCAGTCCAGATTCCCTCTCGAGTTTTCTGTAGTGCAGGCTGTTCTGCCAGCAGTTGTGTGAGCAAGCAATTTCATTCCTGTAGCTTTACCTTTGTATTAACTACATTGTCACGTAGCTCTACATAATACCTAACGATAAAACTATAACCATAGACGTATCCCTTACCTAAACCTTAAATATGAACTTACTAGTATGCCTGATGATTATAACTGTATAACACTGCCCGCAGATTAGTGATCGTGTGGTGGGTGCGGTTGTCCACAGCGGACGTGTTGGCACAGGTGCTGGACAGCGTGTGTTCAGACCTACAGAGTGAGGAGAGCAAGCGGCTGTTTGTGCGGCATGGCGGCGTGGCGGTGGTCACCACGCTGCTGACGTCGCCCTGCAAGGGGCTCCTGGGTGACGCTGTGGGTGTCCTGCTGCTTGTAGCGATGAGCACAGATCCCGGTACAGCACATCCTGCCCCACTACATGCAGCCACCTGGCCACAGTCTGAGTTAAACGAGGAAGCAACACCTAAGCAGCAGTGTTCTTATTTTGTAGCTACTAAACATGTTGTAATTCATGATTGGTGAATCAGTTTAGGAATTGATTATGTTAATGATTTAGCATCGTCTCATTTGTGTCATGTTATTGTCTTAGGATCATTGTAAAACCAGTGTATAGTTTTAACTCAACAAAGTGAGGGATTTTTCATTGCAAGATCCGATGTATATATATATTGTAATAATGAAACGTCCTTTGAATCTATAAATAAATCCATATATGTCTAATAAATACACAAACGGGGTATCTCTCAGGCTGCTTGAAACAAAGTTTGAAGCGCTCTTTCTGAAAAAGGGCTGTGCACGTGCATTCTCACACGTGCTGGTGCGTGCCTGCATGGTCAGTGTGTGTGGAGGAGTTCCTGGCAGCGTGCAGCACGGAGAGGTGGTTCCGCTCATGCTCCCAATTGCTGCGCACTCCACATCTCGACCCGCTAATCCCAGAGAAGATGAGTGTCGTCTTGCAGAAGCTCTCCAAGATCAAGTACGTCACACAATGGGAGTTGCACCGCAGACCACATTGCCAGGATTACAACCGGTGTGCCCTCAAGTTGTAGGACACACTACCAAGCATAGAGCATTCGCTTTCAGTTTGTACCGTTTAAATTACGCAGACTTTCAGAGTGAATAAACTGTAGCAGAGGCGAGAGAGCGATTGCAGATGCCTGGGTGTTGGTCTGGTCACAGCACACTCTCATGTGCTATGCCAACCTTAGAAGATGCTTGCTACTATCATGTGCCACAATAGTGTGTCAAAAACTATATGGGGTATCTTTCATAATTTATTTTTGTGTTCGGCCACGTAATGATCTTGCCAAATGTGTGGTAAGACCTTCCACCACCGAACATAGCCAAATGAATTATATACTCACGTGAGTTTAAAGTGCTAATTATTATTGTTTCAGCTTGCCGGTAAGTTGAAGAACAATTCTCACAACCATAGTAAGCAATCAGATATGACGTTTCACTTGAAACGACACCAAGTGTATTGAGAACAATAACCGTGTCAGATAACCTGGCTGCTTAAATAGGTATCTTTGTACGTTTTGTCGTGCAGGACTAACCGGCGCCTGTTCGAGGCATGCTCGTTGCACATACAGCTGCAGGAGATTATGCGCACGGCCGAGCCGCATCAGGTATTCCTGATCGTCAACCTGCGCTCCACCCTGCACCAGCTAGAGGAGTTCCGGGGCACTTGAGGCTCCCATCCCTCCCTACTCGACGGATGGGACTGAGGCAGGTGTAATGGGGAGGAAGACAGTGAGTGTATCAGTGACCCATAAAGACACCACCATGCATGTGTAAAAAAAAAACACCTTTAATTTTTTTAATGATAAAACATGTTTTTTCATCCAGGCTGTAAAACATCAATCCTGCTTTACCTTAACCTGTAATTTTATCAAGCGAGCTTGTGTTGCTAGGTATCATTTTACACAGGCAAAGGTGAAGCTGTTGTTTGACAAAGTTGATTTACAAGACATGTGTGGCTGTGTCGAAGGCCAACTTCAGCAGAACCTCGATCGTCCCGTATGCAGTTGGACTCCCAAGGGAACGACCCCGTCTTGTAGGCCACCTAGTGGCTCACATCAGGTGAACAGTCAATACTTACCCTCGGTTCAATAACAATTCCATCGTTAACCCCAATTCTGAGCTAATGGAGAAAATAACACAATGTAAGGTCCCATCTAATGGCCTGTACTGATGTATTCTTTCAGGAATGTGCTAATTTCTTGAATGTTATCTGCTGTGCCCACAAGCATGTGTCCATCAGAAAATAAAAACCTGTTATTCAAAAATGTCTACTTAGGCCTCATCCTGGGACACAGTCTGCCATTAATGCAAACAGCCTTCTGACTAATCGTGTTGGGGTGGCATATGTAGTTAATAAAGGTAATGTGCTTAAATTTGTTCTATAAGGGTTCACTTAAAACACACCTCAACAAACTGTGACCCTCGGGTGAAAGGCGCTATATAAATGCTATTATTATTATTATTACAAAACATGCTTTTGCTACAGAACCCACAGCATTTTTATGGGTACAATGCGGCACTGAGTGTCTGGTGAGCTTTGAACATTACACGACAATGCAGAAAAACCTGAGCTGTAACGCATTTATCCACAGTGCAAAGAGATTGGGTTCAGTTTCTTCAAACATCAATGTCTGAAACCGTTACAATGCACTCTTTGGCGCTGAAGCTGACAAAAAAGTAAACTTACACGGATCAGCCCACCAAGTCCACGATTCTGATTGCGCCCCCCTCTCCTCTTTTGACTAACCATATCATCGAGGTTCTACTGTAATAAAATAAAACCACGTGACGTTGCTAAATGGTGGATGGTCCAGGTGGTAGAAGCAGTCACATTTCAGCCTACGATTTGTCTTAACTGACTCCTGAACGGTTTGTCCTTGAAGACCAAAGTGCATATATTTACTTAAACCCAACATTGCAACTGTGTGGCTTCTATATGGAAGGTGAAATAAAATGAAAAATAAACAGGAAAAACAAAAGTAATAATAATTGCAATAACACTTTCATTAATATGAACAAATTGCGACATTTTTTCTTCTGAAAAATGAATTTGACCGTACACTGCTTGAAACGCCTTTCCTGATGCCACCACTGTCCATTAATGTGCGTGGTTTTCACGGATAGTTCTTGATTTTGAGCGTGATATTCCATGTCGTTTAGTGTTCTAATGGAGACAGTGGTTTGCAATGTAGAAAAACGATCAGGAGTTGGTCAGCAAGTTGGATTGTTGTCGGTCCTCAGAAGATGGTGAGCAGGGCAAAGACGCCGTACAGCAGGGCACACGGATAGGCCACCAGTAGCTGTTGGCCATGCATTGCCAGGGCCGAGATGAAGAGCTTGGAGGCAGACAAGCTGCACCAGCCGATAATCATGGCCGCTATGACCACACCCACCGTACCCCTGCACACAGCACATAGCCAAGACAGATAATGTACAGTACAAGACATCAGCTCATTAATTTAGAATCAAGATTATTTTTACGTGGCGGCCATGTGTCTCGAGATATCACAGCACTGAGCAGGCAATACTACACCCTGGGTTCAATCCCACATCTTGGTCACCTATAATTAAACCAGGTTCTCAAATGTAGTGAGATGATAGTCTCGGCCCAGTCACTAACGACTACAAAAAAACATCACTTTGCATTGGAATTCTAGCTCCGTCATGCCATCAACATTACTGTGTAATGTTGGGAAAGTGCTTGTCCCTATTGTGTGGACCAGAGGTCACTTGAAGGGAAGTCAGAGGTAGCTCTGTGGTACACGCATTCATAAACTTCTTTAAATTAAAGTGTTGCACTATTCTGTGAGCAGCCAGAATGGACATGGCTGTATGACACTATTAGCACAACTTGGATACAAATGTGCAAAAAATACTAAAAAACATTCAAGTGAAAAAGAAGAAAACATTTATATTAAAACCAGCTCAGTGGAAAGTCCAAGCATGAACAATAATTGTATCTATATACAACATTTTTTTTCAAGGTTACATTTCTTTCACCATAAAGGCTCTATACATATTTAGATTAAGTATTTTTGCAGCTCCAGTCCTCATGACTCGTCATGGTGTAGCTTTTCATGATTGTCATTGTGTTCAATTTATATGCAAATCACTCTGCTAAGCGTTGTGCAAAAGAGGTTTGCGAGGATTGGAGTGTGAGAAGCATGAGTGTCAGAATCTGTTTTGGGTTAACACTCATGGAAAACCATTCCAGTTTGACAAGGGGGTATAACAGTCAGGAGGCATATAACAGTCCAGCAATTAAAATCTGTTACGCTCCGGACAAATGTGTGAAATAATCCACTCATTTTTATGGAGTTAAACGATTTTTACTTTAGGTTGATGGAAAAATAAAAGACAAAATAAAAATATTTACACAATATAAATGAGAAAGCGAGTTTTGAATCGTGACCCTTAATACAAGTCATTGCATCTCAAGGGGAGGCGAATCATTGAATGCTTGGTAGTCAGAAATTCATACTGGAATTCTGGCCTGATGCTCTAAGAGTTTAAGTGGATCGGAGTGGGGATGCAGTGACTACTCACTGGAGTGAGAAGAGGATGGCGCAGCCCGAGAGCAGCACCATGGGCAAGAGGCAGTAGCCGAGCACGCTGGCCACGCAGCCAAATGACACACCCGTCATGCTCATGAGATTCAGCAGAGAGAAGATGGCCAGGCAGCCGATGGCACTGATGCCGTAGACATAGCCAAACTGCACCTTCCCAGCCTGTGACAGGACCAGAACAATCCAAGCGTAAAAATTGAGCAACGAACAATGTAAAATATCAATTTCCTTGTGTTTAACATATGTTTTAGGCATTATAATAAACTAGTCATCTTAGGAAACATCTCTAATCACAAGGGTGATCTGAGCCGATGTGCATCATGGCTGGAATGGCAAGTGTCCCCACCAGCAACAATGTGGCTCCGAAGGCGAGGCAGAAGACCACGGGCCCCGCCAAGTCTGTCTCATTCATTATGGTGCCATCAGCGATCTTGAGCGGGTTCAGTACTGTCAACGTCTTCTGCCAGATGTGGTCGAAGTTTATTCCCAGCTCTGCAGTCACATGTGTCAAGTGGGAACAAGCCACTTATACAAAACCTCTGAAGATAAATATTGTAGGTGAGTAGCCGACATGGGCAGCGGTCAGTTGCATAACAGATTTAGAGTAAAATACAATCCAAAAAACAAGTATATCTTATCTTCCTTGTTAAATACCAAAAAGGCTTTGTTTACAAGGCTGTGCAACATGTGGTTTAAGATTTGTTAAAGGTAATTTTGTTTATAAATGGGTAAATTAAACTTATTTTCTAACACGTGCTATAAGCTATTCTAGAATTGTGTAACTTCCAAACGGGTGAAGTGGACAGATGGCAGTACAGAAAATGGGTTAATTAACCTGTCTGTGGACATATGAGTGTTACACTCTCATATGCTTACATTTGTGTGTACTGAAGTTTTACTCCCAAATAAAGCTAAACACTTGTTAAAGTAGAACTGACCAAACTTCATTTAGAAGAACCAACCCCTCAGAAATAATGTCTTGAGACGCAAGTTTTGCTACAGAAATTATATTATTAGTTCTATAATCTGAAGCGTGTTTACAGTGAACAATAATTTGTTGTTAAACTCACTCCAAGAATAGCCTCCCTGATTCACGAGCTTCATTTAAGTTATTAGGGAAATATAGTGCTCTACACCTGTGATAGAGTAAGACTTTCCAGGTTACATGACAATAATTACGTTAAAATGCGCTGTGCTATGTTGAATGCATGTAACAATTCACCCCGTTCATGACCTAATACATTGTCTGAATTTGGAGTCAACGATTATTGTTTCACTCACACCATCGGATTTGAATAATCTACCTCGTCTTGTTTGTCCCATCTAGTTCGTACCATTAGCCCAAAATAATGTTAGCGTTAATTGGCATACATTTGAACAAATCATGTATTTCATACAAATCTTGATTGTTGTAGCCTAATAATAACCATCATAATGTATAAATGAATGACAATTCCAATCCATTGACACCCCAGCCCTGTGTAGGAAGAGTGACTGACCTTCGAGCAGAGGCGGCTCATCATCAAAACTGCTGCCGTATGTGTTTTGTAGCGGCGCAGGCGCCGTGTACGGCTGAGCCGGCTGGAAGATCTGCCCTGCATACGCCTGCTGGGCGGGGGGCACGTAGCCCGTTGGCGGCGCATATGCGTACGCGCCAGGGGGAACACTGCAATGGACACAGCACCCACCAGCTGCAAGGTCGCCAACGGTGCGCACTCGAGCACAGTACCTCCTCCCCTTTGCCTAAATCTTCTATTTTGCATTTCATTATATAGCTTCGCCAACCTTCACTGACCAGCATTGTGAAATATGGTGAAATGATACAATCCCGGGGGTCAAGGTAGAAGCGTTCACGTCGCGATCCCTGTCAGGTAATACTTGGTATTGCCTGCGAATTCTACCAAACACTTCGAGGCCGAGCTGAAAGACAACGATGTCCAGAAGCTGACCATCGTGCTTCGAAGAATCGCAAAGAAGAAGAAGATACAATCCCAAACACAGATAGCACCTTCCCACCTGCCCTACTAAATTTCAGTAATGTTAATCACATAACCAGCATAACTGATATTTTTCTCAGTCACCTCAATTGTTTGTGTAATTTACCATGATCACAGTGTACAGCAGATATGCCTCAATGCATGTTTAAATACACTTTACAAACTTTATTCCACAAAGATTAGTGAAGTGAATCTATATAAAATTATATTTTTCATGCTATTTACTGTTATTGCTCAATGTGACTTGACACCAGCAAGAGAGTGGCTATAAAGCAGGCAGAGGAAATCCATTAATACAGTAGACATAAGAAGCTGTAGTAATCTTTTGTTGCATCATAATTGAATATTGCTAAGCTGAGTATGGCTAAGGAAAATCTTTTTCACGCCTGTTGTACCAATGACAGCCATTGGGTATGCCACTTGAGGCTGCTGCCACCTATACCGCTTTCCCGCGAAACCACCGTGCTGCACAGGGGCTTTGCCAATTCAGACTAGCATGGCTCTGGAAGCACCAGATTGACTTTACAATGTAGAGCCCAAGCTGTACCACTGACATCACGAGAAAAGATTAATCCTGCCTCTTGTCCTGCTTGGTACCGAGCCAGAGTCCAATGTGTAGTGAGTGAGGCCAGAGTTTCAAGGTTTGGTTGTGACATAGCTCAACAACCAGTGGAAAACCACAGATACTGTGAGGGCCCCGCAATGGTGCAGCTCAGATGTGCCAGTGGAAAAGGGGTATCAGGGTCGATACCGCTGGAGGGAGGATGAGTACATGGTGGGGTTGTGGTCACGCACCCAGTCTGGTACTGGTTTCCACTCTGGGGGTAGTTGAAGGATTGGCCCTGGTCCTCGTAGTTGTACTCGGAGTTGTAGAAGTCCGTGGCGATGTACTCTGGCTTCCCAAAGTTGGACATTTTTAGTTTTCGTCTTTTGTTGCCTTGGAAAGAAAAATGGTGGTTGTTAGAATCACCTAATACATTCAATAAAAGTAAAGCCTTTGCGAATTCGTGACTGGATAAAGGTCTCACGCTGGTACGTGCAGGTTAGTGCAGTAGGAGGAGCCAAAAGACCAGTTTAGATATCACTCGCCACTGACGTTTCTTGTCGCCAGGTACTGTATTGAACTCACTTTTCCGGGTTCACAATGCAGTGCTGTGTGTTGTTAACCATTGTGCCACCGCTCCATCTCCACCACATATTCGATTATACATATCAACATGTTTTTGATTACGGCATGCGCAGTTTTGTTCCTTTAACTTCACGTCACAATGGAATTAATTTGGTAATAACGCTGTCCGCTGCCATTAATGCACTGTTCAACTTTAATAGTTTAACAATACCATTCATAATTAGTCAATGTCAGTTCTTGTAATGTTACTAATCTGTAATCGCCAACTCATACTGGTTCCCCATCACCACATGTTCATCCACAAACCAACAAGTCGTGTCCCCTCGTTTCCTTTGGTGGCCCTGCGCCAAAGGTGGACATTCCACACTCCCATGGCGGGAACAGTCATAGGACGCGCAACTGGGATTAAAATCGGAAGCGGGTACTCGCCTCGGGTTTACTCTCAATAAAGAGATGTCAGACATTAATAATAATAGCATTTTATAGAGCGCCTTTCACCCGTGGGTCACAAAGCCCTGCACAAGGGCCGCGGAGAGAACGGCATGTCAACGACGACAGAAAAAAACAACTAATAAAAAACAAAGCAACACAAATTAAA
>JAZEWU010000016.1:8192580-8220165 GCA_036362915.1 Geotria australis
AGAAGCCGGGTCACAGTCAGGCGTGTCACTGTGGCACCCTGCATATGTTGCTCGCGTGGGTTATGCGACTGTACTTTATGTGGCGTTGCTACTACGCTGGCAGTCGGTGCACAAGCACAGACAACAACACACTCAACACGTCCTTCATGGAGGAGGGCCATTGCCAGTAACGTCGCCTATTGTACATTTATCCCTTTAAGGCCACACAGTGTTATTGACAAATCGCCTAAACACATTAAAGCGATGACGTCACCGGAACGCTATGATGGGAGCGCCCGAACACAACTTAACTTCTCGCTTCCCGTTTCGCTGAGTCCTGCACGACAGCTGGCGTCGCACAGCTCACAGACAACTGGCTGGCGGGCGCTGAGCTCACACGGTCAGCGAAAGCGCGACTCGAATCTCCCCGTGAGGGCGATCCGGGGTCGCGGGGCCTTGCGCAGGAGGTCGTCTTCCCTCCCCGCAGCCACGTAGGCAGATCCTGCTAGGCGACCCCGGGCTGCCGCAATCCCTCCCGGGGTCCAAACTAGCCGCCGAGCCGCCCCGGGCGCCGCCTTCACCGAGCGAGGCGGGAAGCCGCGGAGACCGTAGCGAGGAGGCGAGGAGGCGAGAAGGCGCTCACCTGCGGCGATCGGAGCGGCGGGCGCAGGCTGTGATGCCGGGGACTCCACTCGGCTGCAGCGGAGAGTGGCGTCAACTGGAGAAATGACGTTGCATTAAATGACGTCCCTGATGTGTCGTCACGACTGCTGACGGATTGAGGGTCCACACGATGAGACGAGACGGATCAATACTTTGGAAGCATCATCAGGCGCCGATAGATAGATGTTTATTATTACAGCAGAAGAATACCCAGTGAGCTTGCAAGCTATTCACGGGATTCCTGCGACACAACAAACATGCGAATTTACAAAAATAAATAAAATAACAAATTGGTATTTTTGGACCGTGGGAGGAAACCGGAGTGCCCGGCGAAAACCCACGCGGACACGGGGAGAACATGCAAACTCCACACAGAAAGGCACCCGAGCCGGGATTCGAACCTGGGATTTCTTGCTGTGAGGCGGCAGGGTGAAAGGCGCTATATAAATTATTATTATAATACTCACCGCCCTTCCATGGATTGCGTCATTACATTATTATGATAATAGTGCTGCATCCCTGCTACGGGAGCCGCTGGGATTCAGACTATATTGTTAATTTATTTAAACTGGAATCGCGTTTTGAAAATCACAGAAGCCAGCACCAGTTTAGGAACGTGGGACGCTGGATTGTACGGTCTTACGAGTGTTCACGGTTAATTATTGTTACTACTTTTCGTTTATAACTGAGGTTATTAAAATTAGCACTTATTTTAGAAAGTCGGTCCGTTGTAAAGTGAAGAGGACTTTGCTGTCTTTGTGTGGAAATGTAAGCCTCTTTGACTTATTTGGTACATGATTAAGAAGCTATGTATTCTTGTGCATTGTGTTCACTGTATGTTAGGGAGCACAGGTGGTGCCCGAGCCACTCATGTCAAGTCAACCCATGATATCTGGGTCTGTCCCGTGACCTCCTGTCAGCGAGCCTTCGACACTGCGTGGCCTTAAGGTGCAGCTGGCCTGGCACAGGCGCCGCGGTGACGACACCGCCACTTAGTGGTGAACGGAGGTTATTGTGTGCACGTGTTGTGTTGATGTGCTGTGTGGTCCGGAACACGTGTGAACTCACGTATGGTGGGGAGCGGTAGCCCAGTGGTTAGCGCGCTGGGCTACAAACCTGGCGAACCGAGTTCGAATCCCGCTCGCGGCCAACACCAGTGACCGATTTTCTGAACCGGTTCTGGGCTTCCCCTCGGTCGACGCAGCCTCAAATGAGTACCTAATGCGGTGTGTAAACATTGCCACTCGGGAGACAAAGGCGGCCGGGCGTGGTGCTGGTCACCCACCTCCTCGCGTGCCATGTCGACCTTTGTAGGTGTTCGCTTACGGCACTTGACCCTACATTCTGTTGAGACTATACGGGGGATCTTTGTCTTTGATGTGTGGCCTGGAACACGTGTTAGCTCACACGTGTGCCCATTAATGAGTCGTTCTCTCGTCGATGAATACCTTCGACATTGAATGAATATGTGCCCGTTATAAATGTAATATTATTATTAATTGTGTTAGAGGCTTCAATAAACGTATTTTCTTCTACCTGTAGGATGAGCCACGTGTTTGCTGGTATGGTGGAGGTTTGACCATGCGTGACCCAGCTACTGCATCAGGTGTCCACACACACCCAGTAACACGCGCGCATTGTTTGCGAGCACCCGTTAAGGCTCATGGGTGTGACTCACGGTCATATTAAATATACCGTGTAAAGTACTATCTCTAACACTGGCTCCTATCTCTAAGACTACATAGCTAGATGTGTTATTATTACAGCAGAAATATACCCAGTGTGCTTGCAAGCTCTTTACGGGATTCCTGCATTCTTCTTTGCGATTCTTCGAAGCATGATGGTCAGCTTCTAGACATCGTTGTCTTTCAGCTCGGCCTCGTTGACACCACAACAAATATGTAAATTGGTGACGATAATCTATATGTGCGCGCTATAAATGTAAAATTATTATTATTATATATATAAAATCAAGTTGTGTTTGTTTGCTTGCTTGCTCACCATGCACTCCGCCAAATCGCAACCAAATCGTGCGGGACCTTCGCACAACGATGCCACTCGGTCCCAGAGGCCTCTTTGGCGCCTTAGCGCGCGACCACGGGCCTTCCCTGGCCACCGGGACCGCTTTCTGTGCCCTCACGCTACCATGAGCCGCGCCGCCATTACAATACCTAGTTAGGATAAGGCCCCCAGATATTACAATCCCCAGTTCGGATAAGCGGCCCGCTACTACATACCCAGTTACGATAAGCGCCGCCTCCATTACAATATGCACTTTGGGTAAGCGGCGCCTCTATTACTATCCCCAGTTACGATCACATTTACCCGGCCAACGCCGAGTTGCCCCTGCTAGTAATCAGGATAAAACTGGAGAGCAATAACAATATAAATAAACGGGACGTATGCAGGACCTTTGACCCAGCAGAAATTATAATGATAGCATCATTCTGCAGCCAGACTTAGCTTTCTCAGCATCATCACTTATACTGTTTAAACATTTAAAAAAGAGGATTTTACAAGCTCATGAGTCATTGCATTACATTACAGTGTAAGTGTGCGTGGTATTATCGTGGACTTTGTTCAGGAAATTGATCAATCAGGTTTTAATCTCTTGATTAAGCAATGTGTTATAATATCTAAATACCTATGTAAACTTACCGAGTCTTTAAAATTGAAATACTATTCATATGCCAAGTGAGTTTCCACATTTTACAATACACCGTACTGTATTCCCGGGGAACCACATTGTGTGCCAGTCATCTCCTTTTCATAAACGTGTTATTTTTTTAACATAAAACTGATTAATTTCGCACTGTGTCTTGACAAGTCTGTGCGACCCACAGCGCCCACGTGGGAGTGCCTGCCCCAGTGTGAGAGAGGGGAGCTCCGGGCTTGTGAGCCTGACATTTCGTGGCCACTTTGCGCACAAACGATTACGAAAAACACTCCCGCGTTTCAAACGAATTACATGCTGTGTCGTGTGTGTGTGTGGGGGGGCGGGAAGGGTGCAGCTTGGGCCACTGCTGTCGTTGAATGTCACTCTCACTTGGATTGTTTTTTCTACCTTGCGGGTAGAATTGTTCGATTGTTAAGGATTAAGACTATACCAACATAAAGAGTGTACCCGATTGTTCTGGGGCAGTTGTGCGTGTTGTGCGTCACGGATAGTCGTGGACGATCGGTGGCCTTCCCTCTAGGAGGTTTTGCGTGGGATGGTTTTCAGGTGTGGATTAAGACCACTTCCTCGTGAAGACTTATTTTTTTCCACGGAGTCTCGTTTGTGGTAATAGCTCAAGATTCATGACATTCTGCATCGTTGCCCATGGCAAAAAGAGACAAGCATTGAAACATCCATATATTGTTTTTAGAATCTATTTTTTTAATTCGTAGACATTGTTTCTTCAACTCGGTAGTCATCTGATTGGGTTTGACATATAATTGACTAATTTGAAGACGTTTGTAATAACTCCTAGAACCCGCCAAAAATGAGAGCCAGAACATTTTAATTGGAACGTTCCTGAAAATGTTCAGTCCTTTGGAGGGTGTGTCGGGCGTGCTTTACCACATGACGTACCGAGAACCCGGTTTATCCACACTGTCCTCGCAGCCACGGCAACAGATCGGGCGCATTGTCTCAGCGTGGAGCAGTCGATGGGAACCGGCGCTGGATAAGCGCCACACCTGCCGGGCGGGCGGCTCTGCTTGGCGACAGCTGCTCTTCGTCGCAGGCGTCAGGGACCAGGGCTGAGCAGACGGGACCGCGTTATCTTGCCGCACCACTGTCCATGACACCGCCGTAACCTGTGCCGTACCGGCAGGCATTTACAATTTCGGTTAGCAGGTGATCCGATACTGTACGATTTTTTATTTTTGATCGTTAGCCAAAAGGCCTCGTTTAGTCACAAGGCCTTTACCGGAGGGTCCTGCTGAGCTTGTGCAGCCTTTGTTATTTTAATATTTTGTATGTGAGGAAAGAATTTTCAGTTTTCATCTAATTTAGGGCAACCGTAAATAGACGAAGAATAATAGCGTTTTGGCAGGTGACGGCTCCAAATAAAATCGTATCAGTTTTCTAACGCACGAGACATGCTGTGAGCGGAGGTGCTGGGTATTTAATTCGATTGCTCGGCGCAGCCTTCATCTCTTCGTATGTTCGTCAGCATCGCGTTGTGCGTTAGTAAAGATCTGTAATTTCACTGAGCCGGCACATCCTGTGCTGCGGTGGTCCCTGTGCACCCTGTGCCCAAGAGAATCTGCTAACCCAGCACGCGGAGTTTCAATCCACAAAGCACCTGCGATCCCCAGGTAAATATTGATGTAACGCTGTGGACGCGTGTCCTTGTTCCTGCCGTTAACAGAGAGCCAGACGCTCACAGTGACTGCTGCTGCGGCGGCGGTGCTTTCTTCAGTAAAATGTGGCGATTTTTAAATGCACGACGTTGGGTGTGAAGTGTGTCTCACGAAACCGAGGCTTGTATCACGTTGAAGTGTGGCCGGTCATTCAATATTGCTGACTGTTGCTTACATTATGAAATGCGCTCATCGTCTTCATCGTCGTTAAAGATGTGACCGTCATAATCGAGTCAATCACATCACCCATTATCTGAATCACTTGAGATCATTCAGTTACAGTCATTTAATGACACATTTATCATTCTACTGATCTATGTTTTCACGGCTCGATTCATGACGGTTGCTTTTCAAAGCTGGGGATAGCGCGTCAGCGCTTATCAGTCATCATTATCGTGAGAGTAATTGATATTGGGGTGCGGATGTAACAGTTACTATGTGTGACAGTAACAGTTATGGGGTCTCAGCCCTAGAACCAGCAGTCTGTTCAAGGTGGGTGGCGCTTTGTTGAGTTTGTCAGCCAATGTCCCCGAACAATTGGGTTTTTACCAAACACCACAGACTGCCCCCCCCCCACCTTGCCTGGCACAGACTGTGTTTGTGAGCCGGATGTGTACTTTTTACTCTTCAACTTGCATGCGTAGGAACATTCGACTTGGCCCGCATCTTAAAAGCAACTGGTGGGAGCCGTGCGAGATGAGAATTGCTGCTCGGGAGAAGTCGTCCACCGTCCCACCCGTGGTAGGGCAACGCTGCTCAGCTGACGTGTTGTTCTATTTAGTGAAACTTAGTGACAGATTATAGATCGGTTTTAGTCAACTGCCCTGTGATGGAATGGCGTCCCATCCTCGGTATAGCCCTACCGTGCGCCCTGTGTCTGCCCGGATAGGCTCCGTCTCACCGCAACCCTGTACAGGATTAAGCGGCTTCTGACAATGAATGAATGAATTTAGTCAACTGGTATGGGTTGCACCACTTTATGTGAAGCCAACAGTAAGTGTTCTTTCTAATGCCATCCCACAGGCATGTGGACTTTTCACTACGATTTTTCTGAATGTCCATCGATGGTTTTGTACTTTAGCTGTTATTTAAAATTCGGCTGTATTCCACTATCCATAGGGATCGACTGACAGCAGCCTTCGTTCATCTTCAAAGTGTTTAGCAGGGATCTGCCGTTAAGTTTGTCCGGTTTGCTCATCCCGCATGCAAACCTCGCACAGCTCACGGCTCCTTTGTTGCCGATAAGAATGAACTGGAGATTGTGAGATTGTTCTTTCGTTCACGTCGCTTTACGAACATGGAATCATCGGTGTCTCTCTTGTGCTGCACATGTTCCCTCTTAGTCTTTTCTGATAAACTGGATTAATAAAAAAAAATACGTTAGGAATTACCTGTTTTGTGGTATATCGTTTTGCGGTTTTTGGAGTTTTTGTAATTTTTTTACATCCAGTTACCGTGATATTTTATTTATACAGTTATACTGGATTTTCTTGTCGTGCAGTTTGCCTCTTTGTGCTGCTCTTACCTTTTGTCGGCGAGGTTTCGCTTGAAAAACAGACCTATTATTCTGAAATGGGTGGTAACGTGGTTCAGACAAAGGGTTGCCTGACCGCACCGCATAGATGTCTGTTCTCGTGTTCACGTGGTAATTTCACTCACACTACCATGTGAGAACGGACAGTAAGTACACGGTCTATAGAATCCCTTTGAAACGAAACCACGGCGCGGGGCGAGACACCCGCCAATGTGTCTGCGCCGTCACGAGCCCCGAGGTGCAGCTGCCTGCCAGGGAGCGGTGGAGGAGGAGGAAGAGGAGGCTGGGCTGGGGCCTTGGGGCGGACAGGATTCTCTGTGCGGGGGAGGAGCGCGTTGGGGAGTACACACGGACAGGAGGCAAGCGGAACTCCTCCTCGCACACAGAGCGCGGTGTACGCACTGAAGGTCAGTCTTTTGTGTTCCCCTCCCCAGGTCGCAGCAGAGAGGGTGTTCCTTGGCCGGCGTGGACCAGCGAAGCCACACACGGGTAAGAAATGCGCCGGTGGCTCCACGTGCGCTGTCGTAATTACGGTGTTACGAATGTGTGCGGGCATGTTATACGAGGCTGGGAAAAGAACATTACTTGAATGAAATGACATCTGCTCACAATTAAACCACGCTGCGAGAACTGTGCTGCGAGAAGTGTGCCGCGAACGACGCGACTGCAGCCGCAGCTGCTGCCCTCCTCCGCTGCGTCTCGAGGGAGCCTGGTTACGGCGAACCCTTTAATTAATGCCCCAGATTTATGTATGCAAACGTCTGCAGGCTAAAACGCCACACGCTGACATTTACGGCTCCCACTGAATGTGTTATCGGTGCTGTGGAAGGTACGGCGTCATGCATGTACCTTGAGCTCTGAATTGTTTGGAACGTATTTGCATTTAAAGGTAAAGACGACTTAATATTCGTGGAATGTTGAAAAAGAGGTACATCATCTCAAAGAGCCCTTATCTCCTTTATATAAAGGAACAGAGCTAAACTAGTTGCGGATAAGTGGTATGAAATATACAGTTTATCACCGAGTCATAACAGTGCTAAGTTGCTCTTGTTAAATTTCTGGGGGTGTGGGTTGTGTAATTTGATTGTGTGGACTGTTGCAGAGAACCACAAAATATACCCTTTCACAGCACTCGCTGCACTGTATGTATAGTCTGATTGCAGGCGGCAAGGTCATTGTGAATTTAATGTGCTCTGCACGCATTGATCGCGCATCAGTGGCCGCAGCAAGGATATAGATTTCATCTCTTGCTCGCTGTTGATGCTCTGTACGGTTTAATGAATGCAGGTTTGTTCACACAATATGACGTTGTATAATACAACCTGACAATAAGAACAATCCCCCCAAAAATGGAATGGTGTTACTACTAGTTAATTAATTCATTGTTTGAAACCGCTAATCCTGTACAGGGTTGTGGTGAGCCGGAGCCTATCCCGGCAGACACAGGGCGCAAGGCAGGGCAATACCCAGGATGGGACGCCAGTCCATCACAGGGCACTGGGGTCAATTTAGTCAGCAGGACAATTAACCCATGCAGTAGCATGTCTTAGGACTATGGGAGGAAACCGGAGTGCCCGGCGACAACCCACGCGGACACAGGGAGAACATACAAACTCCACACATAAAGGCACCCGAGCCGGGATTTGAACACGGGCCCTTCTTTCTGTGAGGTGGCAGCGCTACTCACCGCACCACCGTGCCGCCCCGATACTACTAGTTGTTAGTACTAAATTAAGTCTTGACGCTGGAAAGCCTTAGAGAGTATTAAAACTCATTTCGATCTGGGTCCTATGTTGGATAATTGGCCAACTCCTCTTTAAATTTCAAATGGGGGGAAATCATAGTTTCCAGAAAAACCCCTGTTATGAGAGAGTAAATCACTAAAAAGAACTATAAATACTTTTGATCGAATACCATCTCTTAACCACCTTGCAGACCAGCAGATTTGGAGGTTTACAGCATATGATAAAAAAATCATGATCCACCAACCCCACCTCCACTGTGCCGCGTGAATGATTGTGCCTCTGCGTTGTAGGTGCTTGGGCTTTGTGTGAGGACATTGCGAACTGTCATTGGCGTGACATTGAGAATCACAGTTAGCCTGGGGCATGGCTGCATGGGCTGGACGATGAATTCTGAATGTCGTCGGTGTCCTCTCGTTGTTGCTTGTGTTGCAGGAAGGCTATGATGGTTTTGCACTGCTGACTGCACTACCTGGGCCTTGCTACAATCTCCCAGAGCCTCAATTTTTTTAAGGATGCCAGCTGATGATTGGTTGATGACCATGGCATGAACTGTAAGGCTACAACATATATGCATATATTCTGTTGTTCATTACATTTGTTGCATGCAACATGAACAAGCAAACACGAATGTGTCAAATAACCTCCATCCTGCACCACCACTTTCCTGTCCGATTAATTTCTATTCATTTACAGACAGATTTTCATTGGTTTTAATGCCCAGCTAATTGCTTCAGTTGCATGTATATAAAACATAGGCTGTACTGTGTATTGGGGAAATGTTTGCGCACTGGATGTTTTTAAAAAGCGTTTCTGCAGTAGTAATTTATGCCCCATGTGAGTTTCCCTTGGGAAATTTACACCACTGGCCCAAATGAAATTAACACCAAATGAAAACACATGGCAAGTCATTTTAATGCCAAGTACGGAGTACTAAGCATAAACAAATTTAAATGTTGACATGTTTACCCAGGAGAGCATCACAAGACTGCAAGAATCTGAGCTGTTTGGGTTACGTTATTTTGCATGTTGGAAGAAACAAAGAGTGCAGGAGAAAAGCTTGGAATATAAAACGGATTACAATTCTAAAACTGAATACTGAGACACCCAGTTTGCTTTTTTCCCCATATGATAATGATGCACAGCTGGGTGGGAATTTAAATGATATAACATAATGGTGAAGGAGTTATGTGGGTGTGGATTTTTGTGCAACAGGTAATGCATATTTAATTGGTGGTGTCTCAGCAGTGCTCTTAATGATGGCGAAAGTGTGGGGGAAAGCACAGGAATAAAATAGATTTACAATGGGACGAAAATTAACATTTTGATGTTACAATGTTTCATCATGGCGTACGTAAGCAATCTGGATTACGTACAAAGCAAGTCATTTTTGTAACCATAGTGAAAACGGCTTTGCGTGCACCTCTGCGTTTAGCAAGGTTTGAGGAGGTATGAGCCGTGTAATATTGTTTTGCCATTTGTAGCACGGAGAGGAGGCAATTAGTGTGTTCATGGGGAATCGGCAAAGCGAATGGATCACGTTTGGTGAAATGCATGCGCTACACAGTCGCCAAAATGTATTGTGAGGATTGAGGATGCACAAACACCACATTTTTGACTGTGTCCCCATTTGCTCGGAGCATCCCATGTGTGCACGTGCTCCGAATTCTAAACCCTTATTTTCAACAGATTTTTTTAACCCTTCCCCACACCAGTTTGCTGTTGGAAAGATTGTGCTAAAGACAAAATAATAATATTACTACCTGCCACCCTTGTGGTTTTAAACGTTGGGCGATGGCAGAAGGCCTTGGTCCAAAACCCTGTTTGCCTGGCCATGGCCACAGTTACTGCTGCCACTCAGCAGAATGGGATTTTCTCCAGTGTGAGTATTGAATCCTCCCGTCAGGAATCCCGTGACCCTGTTTGGAAGATTGAATTGACTGGCTCTTTATTACACCGTGGGAATTAGCTGTGGGGCAAAATGTAATCAGTGGAGTCGGGTTACAGGGTATTGTAAGCAAACGCTCACACAATCGCAGCCCAGTCATGTGTATTCATGGGTTGTATTAGGCTCGGGGGGTTTTATTGATAGCATCACACTTAGGGCCAAGCGGTATATCTGGCCCATTCAATTATTAAAATGGATTCAGAAACTGTGGCAGTGTGTATTTTAAATGCGTTTAGATTATTTCACACTATAGACCCTGTGCAACATGAATACAGTTTATGGATACGAGTTTTAATCTACCGCCTGGTTTATTTTATATTCATTATTAGTATCATCATTGTTCTCCATTTTTAAAAGAACGTATCCAACTGAGTGCTCACCTGGTTGAAAATAAGGTCACCTTTCTACTATTAATAATGTCATTTATTTACCTAGCAAATCCTCGCTTCTTCTTTGCGATTCTTCGAAGCGCGATGGATAGCTTCTGGACATCGTTGTCTTTCAGCTTCTGGACATCGTTGTCTTTCAGCTTGGCTTCGAAATCCTCGCTAAGTATTAAGAAATGTTTTCAGGAGTGATCTGCATTTGGTTGTTTGGCCATTCCTATTGTAAGGAGTGTTTACCTGTGGGAGGAAACTACAGTACTCAAGAAAAACACGCACATACAAGGGAATATGTGTTCATGAATCTACTTGATGTATGGCCATCTGCCTGGCCTGTAGGCCAGAACTAGTGGTCCATTCAGAACTAATACTTTCCCTCAAAAGCGCTTGAATACATACATGCACCACCAAGCCCTGCTGTGGGTGATGCGTGAATAGTGACTTTTTTTAACTCTTTCCATCTAAGGTTGAAATCAATGATGCATTTTCTATGTCGCCATCCGTTATGGGGGTTTAGGTGGGGTGGCAGTATAATTATTTGAAATGATTAAATACGAACAAACAAGTGTAATATACTTTTGTGTTGCTGTTATTGACTCACCTTAGTGATCAAAAGGCTTGCCCAAAACCTAAAGCCTAAAGATAAAAAACAGAGAAAAATAACTATTTGCAAATACGCAAACACATTTTACCCTGCAAGCCATCCACCGGTATCCATATTGCAAATTTGCTACTTTTGAATGCAAACGCATGTTGGAAAACGCTCAGTAACCCACGCACATGCATGATTTTTCCTAACTTGTTTAGTTTGTATTGGTGTCACGTTGAGGGCGGTCGACGGGAGGCGACTGCTGCCATGGAGTTGGCGGAGGCTGGGCGCCTGGAGCGTGCCCACGTGCACGCCATCTACGCGCAGATCGCGCCGTCGTTCGACGACGCGCGCTACGGAGCGTGGCCACGCGTGCGCCACTTCCTGCAGGGGCAGCCGCCCGGGAGCATCATCATCGATGTCGGTGAGGGCTCGAGCCACCATGCGCTATGACGGGATGCGGTGCACAGAAACGCACTGTGCGCCATCGCACACTCAACGACACGGGCTTTCTGTTGAGATGCACTCTTTGGTCTAAACTACACAGGCAAAAGCAACCGAGGCTTTCTGTCGAAGCTCCAGTCATCTTTCATTCGGAGGAAAGACGTTCATTGTCCTCTGCGTCCCCCACAGTCTGGAACTCCCCACAACCATCCATGCTACTGCCTACCTGCCTCTGTTTACGTCCAGGCCTAAGACCTGTGGCTATGATTTATATACCGACCGTTTTATGTTCAGTGTCATGGGATGCAATCCCATTTAGAGGCTGTATAAATCCAAATTGGATTGTAAGTGCACATTGCTGATATGATAACATGCACACTCGCACAAAGTGACCCCCGCACACAACATGGCAAGCACTAAGAATGTAATGCTGCACAGAATTATTAAAATATATTCTTAGATTCACGATACTTATTGCATGTAAGAATCAGTTATTTATTATGCATGCAGATTATTTTCAAACTATATTCCAACGTTTGGGTCATTGACAAACAAAACTGTACAATCCAGGAAAAAAATAAGAAACAGTAAAGTTAGATGAAAATAATTGCATTTTTAATTGATTCATGGCCCGGATTCGTGACATTTCATAAAATGTCTGTGGGGAATAAATTATTACGTGCCTAACAAGCACACAGCACAACAACAAAATATTGCTTACAAAAATGCTGAAAGTGCATTGTTAATTGTGAACAAATGTAACGTAAAATTCACAGTTTTTGGTATACACTGTATTATAAAAGACCAATATAAAATAAGCTATTATTTCAAGAAGTGACCCCTGTGTCAGAGCAGATAGAGAAGGAAACGAGTTTGAAATTGACTTGTAGGTGGAGATTGTAGTGCCAGCTCAGTGCTCTGACGGCTGAAGCTGCCAGCCCAGCACTTTGACACTGCAAGGAACTTTGACCATTATAGCTGTTCTGTTATATACTTGTATTTTAATAACGAGTGGATACATGTAGACATACCGTACACATTTATGACACTTCTTCCATCGGCTTTCATGGCATTGTTAATTGTGCACATCTGTCACATCTGTCAACTGATGTTGACAGATGCGCACAATCCACCAAAACAGCTTGTGTTAAATTTGGATGTATATGTATTGGGAATAGGAACAGGTAAATTTTCCATGGCTGGTTCAACATCTCTAAGGGAAACATGAGCTCCCCGAAGCACTTGTTTATACACGGGGACACTGATCTTGGCATTTAATACAATGAACAAATGTGCCCACGCGCCACTAACACAGATACATATGCAGATGTACGCAGTAATTATAAGTCTCCTCTCCCCCCAGGCTGCGGCAATGGCAAGTACTTGGCAGTGAACGGACAGGCGTTCACACTTGGCTGCGACTACTGCCTGCCGCTGGTGCAGGCCTCCCGTGCCAAAGGTCACGAGGTCATGGTGTCCGACAACCTGCGGCTGCCACTACGAGACGGCTGTGCCGACGCCGTCATTTCCATCGCAGGTCTCCTATCCCTTCCCACTTTGTGCGCCAGTGACAGATCATGAATAATAAATCACTCAACCATCATCAGCCATGTTCAATCCACTCCTGGGTGATGGCCTCCCAAAGATGCCCGCTATCCACGGATAATTTTAAAGTGGGTGAGGGTACGATCTTGAATTGATCTTGAATTGGATTGGCAACCAGTCGAAATGTTGGAGTAAGTGGAGTAAATGTGGTTTCGTTTATGGGCATTGGTGAGACGTTTTGCAATGGAATTTTTGGATCCTCTGGTATTTAGAAATGTGAAATTTTGGGAGTCTATAGAAGAGGAGTTGCATTGATCGAGTCAGGATGTGATGAAGTTATCGGTAGCAGTCTGGATAAGCAATTAGTGAATATAATTTGTTGTGAAGATGGCGGTATGAGGTCTTACTTTGTCAAGATATGTTCAAACATAACAAGAGCTCAGGATTATTTACAAAATCAACATTTCCCATACTCTTTGGCAGTGTGTTGTCATAGTTTACGAGGTTCAAGATAAAATTGGTGATGAGGAGTACTTCAGATATTTTTCAAAAAATGGGACAAAAATCCAAATGCAGGACATAACTGATTTGTTTTTTTTTAGATTATTTGTTTACACTTCCCTGCGTAAAACATTTAACGTGTCCATTTTTCGAGTGATTTTACAGCCGATTGGGTGAATGAACAAATGAGCCGTCGTCGCCGCCATTGTTGTTGTCGTTGCCGCCGACAGTGCTGCACCACTTCTGCACGAAGTCGCGGCGCGTGCGGGCCCTGCGCGAGATGTCGCGCGCCCTCCGCCCCGGTGGGCGCATCATGGTCTACGTGTGGGCCATGGAGCAGACGCGGCGGCGCTTCAACAAGCAGGACATCTTCATCCCCTGGCGCCCGTCCGCTCGGCCTGGCGCCTCCGCCGACGACGCGCAGGGCGGCAGGCGGGCGGCCCCACGGCACGGCTCCCTGACGACGCCGTCCCCGCGGCTCTGCGCGGGACGGGCGATGAGGGATGGCGACGGCTCCCGTCGGTCTAGCGAGGACCTGTCTGACGTCAGATTCTACAAATCCGCAAGGAGGTTCTCGGAAAATGACGTTGGGCGACGTGACGCAGAGGAGTCCAGCTACTGTGAAAACGGAGGTGTCAACATGAGGAGGTACATCTGCAACAAAATCGCCTCTTCCAACGGTGATTTTACCTCGGGGGGTTCCGCGCCTACGCCTCACCAGGGTAGAGAGCCGGTCAAACGTGCATCGCTTGTGAACGGCAGCCCCGAGCTCGGGAATCGGTGCAGGACCTCGTGCTGCGGTAGCCGTGGCAGTGGCTCTTCTGTCGGAGACCTGGGTGTGAAGCGCGCCAGCGGTGGAGACCTCCGCGTGGGAAACAGAAGTGATTCGTGTTGCGTTGACGACAGGTCCAGCTCGAGCCGCCTTTACACAGCCCTGGAGAAGACCTTCGCGTCTCTGTTCTTCTCCCGTTCGCTGGATGAGCCGCTGTGCAGGAGCCCCAACCATCGCCCAGGGTCGTCCGAGTCAACTTCCCACCCGAGCGTGGAGCGGTCGAATCCATTCCACGGCGACAAAAGTTCACAGTTAAAGTCGAGGCACCGAAGTCTCGAGCACAACAGCTGCGGTGGGTTCTTTCAGCCGAACCATCTGCCCGGCACCCGAAATTCTAGCAAAGAAGGACCGAATGATCCACACCAAGATGCTACCTCTGAACAGTTGCGTATGACGGAGAGCTCGGATGAAGAGGACGATGTGTTTGTGCGCGTGCGCGGAATGGACGCGAGCGTTGGCGATCGTGCGGGTTTCTTCGCCGCGCGGAGAGCGTCGGGACCGCACGAGGAGGTCTCTCGCTTCGTGGAGGTCCTTGCCGGCACGTCGCGCTCCAAGGTCTGCCTTCCAGATCTTGTAGAAGCGCCCCGTCGGAGTTGCGCGCGAGCGGAACGTGGGGTGAAACGGATCGGTAAGAAGCCCTCTGAAAGTCAGTCCGCCGGGCGCCGGTTTTCTTTAAAAGAGGGCGACGGCTATGCGACGCACGACTTTGAGTTATTTAACGGCACTTCCAGAAGCTGTGAATGGGGGCGTCCTGAGAGCCCGGACGTAACTGAGAACGGGGAGCATTTGACAAATGGCACAAAGGAGGAGTTTGGTAACGATGATGCCGATTGTGATGGCGATTGTGATGGGGAAGGCGATGGTGATGGCGGTGCGGCGGAGACAGGAGAAACACCGGAAGAGCCACGCTGGCTGCGCTACTACCACGTGTTCCGCGAGGGAGAGCTGGCTCAGATGATCGAGCGCCACGTGGCAGGGATGCGAGTCGTGTGCACCTACTACGATCATGCTAATTGGTGCGTCATCGCCCAGAAGGAGGGGGGAGGGGACACCTGCGTCGAGCCCGACACAACCCCCTCCGCTCATTCTGACGCCCGCCCCAACGGCGCACCAAACGCCCATTCCAATACGTACCCGTCTCCCAGTACCCCTCCTGATCTGCATTTCAGTGCTCATTCCAACACAGATTTTCCTACCCATTGCTATGCCCACTCACACCCCTATCCAAACACCCATCCCAACACTGCATGAATGTAAGCCTGCATTTGGTAGGCTTAGACTCCGTTCCTCCTGCCTCCACTGTGGTTCGGATTTTCATTTTAACTAATCAGATTCGTACGAGGTGTCGTGACTTTATTTGAAATTTACTGAGGATTGTAGGAAACCTGCACTGTAGGGTTGTAAAAGGAATGCTGCGTGAAACTGACAGCAGTGGTACGGCACAAAATTCGAGTCATTCGACTTGCTTGTTTTCATCTCAGAACTGAGTGTGCCTGGTCGGCAAATGTATTTCCAAAAGTTGAACTTTGCTCAGAGTACTTACTGACCAGGTGGGTACTGCAGCTGTTCCATGAGCCGCCTGCACACTGTGCCCAGAACACTCAGGTGAATCGTGGCGTTAGCTTGGGCAGGAGCTCAAAGTAGTCGTATATTAATGGTACTAATGATGAAAAAAACGTTGCCTAAAGTGGCAAGCTGGGGCAGATGAATGCTTGAGCTAGATTCAGTGGCTAAACAAGTGACACAAGTCGCTGAGTTTACTTCTCATAAAGTAAATTAACGTGGCAGCCTCCAGCAAGAATGGAATATTTTCAGCAGGGGGCGCCTTTGATCAGAATAACTGGCCTAAAAATTAATTTCAACTTTATGTGTCAATTCTGCCATATGAAATGCATATTGCACGCTTTAGCACAAGGAAGAGACCAAAGTGAGTTTTCAGTGTAAATCTAAGTTCAGCATCGTACATGTTAGTGCCTAATGGTCGAGTGTGCAGCGCTTTGTGACCCTCGGGTGAAAGGCGCTCTATAAATGCTATTATTATTATTAGTGTCTGAGTTCCATTTATACCTGGTTGAGGTCCATGACCCATCTTGGTGTGAATGAGTTAATAAAGTTCCACTGATCTGCCCGTTGTTGTCAACATATGGAGGGTGTTATGATGGATACTGCCTGGGAGTAACGATTTAAGCGTTTTTTTCATTTTGAAATCAGATCACATTGTGACGTGTCGGGAAGGAATGTCATAAAGCAATACCGTAAATGCATTTAAACGTAGACAACCTTTAAAATGTGTGAAAATGAGCAAACAAGTGACTCGCTTTTATGTATATTCACCACCGTGTGATAATTTACTTTTTAAATATGCAAATAGTACATTCCTTATAGTCCCAAGTGCTTTCATAGCAATAGTGATTTACACTAATTTGATTGTCAGCTGTAGTAAATATTAACGCGATGTAATTTATTGTATGTTCCTGTTTTAAATTATCCTAATGAAATGTATTAGTACCATCTTGGTTATATTTTACTGTGTGTTCCGTTTTGCAGTATTATAAGTAAATGTATCTGTGTTTTAAATTATTGTTTTGATTTAATAAAGATGCTTTGTTGATTGAATTAAATCGCCCATTGGAGTGAACAAGAGTGGTGTGGGGTCTACGATGAATGAACACATTTGCAAGTACACGGTCATGTTTTTCTATCGGACACCGATAGTTTACACAAGCGGAATTCACTCTGTGATTAAACCTTGTTCTCTCGTATAGTGAGTTGATGTTCTCAGGCTAGTCATCAATAACCAATAACATGAACTACATTTGTTTTTTTACATAGTTTTGCCATGAGGTCAACACGTGTAAATAAGAGCATGTGAGGATTTACATCGGGTTGTCACTTTTTCCAGACAAAACCCGGATATATATCTGACCCGAGGTCTGTTAGAACCATCCATCCATTTACTGTCAGAAACCGCTTAATCCTGTACAGGGTCGCGGTGAGCCGGAGCCTATCCCGGCAGACACAGCGCAATGCAGGGCTATATCCATGATGGGACGCCAGTCCATCACAGGGCACCGGGGGCATATTATTTTGCAAGCCAATTAACCTTTGCAGGAGCATGTCTTTGGACTGTGGGAGGAAACCGGAGTGAACGGCGAAAACCCACGCGGACACGGGGATAACATTAAAACTCCACGCAGAAAGATACGAACCCGGGACCCTTGTTGCTGTGAGGCGGCAGGTCTACTCAGCGCGCCACCGTGCCGCCCTGCTGTCAAGACCTTTGGCACAATTTTAATAACAGATCTCGGCACACATCAGTTGCTACCACTCCAAACACATGCCATTTCCCAGACTGCCCAAGTCCAGGAAACAACCCTAGTACACCACCTAGTGTAGCTAAAGCGAATGAAAGGACCTCACTGAGTTGTGATGATTTGCTGAGGGCATTCTCTAACAGCCGGTAATGTTGCACTGCTTTGTGGGAGTTGAGAACGGAAATTCCATCATCTCACTACATGAACCCATAATGCCATTTGAAATACTGTATACGTTATTGTAATTGGGTAAAATAATTATAATGTGTTTGGCAATGCTAGTTCATGCGATCCCCATACTACAATACTGAACGGTTAGAGAATCAGTAAATGTAAAATGAATAAAACGTTTTAATTGGTATAAAATACTAACTTTAAAAAATGATTTCCACATTTTTACAAACGAAAGCCAAATTTCAATCTTCGGCACGCAAGACCTGGGAACATTAATCAAGAGAGATGTATATTTTTTAAAATAAATTACAGGTGCCGCTGCAATCAATAACTTGGGATTTTTGGGCAAGGAACATCTCGGTCAACCCTTGGGAACGCTGACGTCAATTGAATCGTTGTGATTCATCACCGGCTTGAAAAACGTGTTTAAATTTAACAGCGAGGTCCTCGTCCACGTGGCGTTCAGCGGCTGGAATGCTTTAATCTGGCCGAAGGAGCATCAGTCACCTTGTGAATGCGGCGAAAACCAAAGATCGGCACTGTCCGACCACGTGGGAACCAGTGGAGCCCTGTGTCATCAGCTGTGTTCGACTCCTGGTCCAGTAAGTACAGTATTATCAAGCTTGCTTTGTTTGAACCTTTCTATACTTACCCTGTAATGTATTGATGTAGGATTGTAGGGTTTCACGGTGCGATGTCTGAGAGCAATTCCCATACAGGCTATGCATTATTTTACATTAGATTCCATGCTTATCTTTATACAGTACTGTACTCTGAAATATACATGCTGTGCGGCTCATGTAAGGGGATGATGCACTGTTGAGAGTGCTGTACATTCATGTTGTGTTGCGTTGGATTATACGGGGATGTTCAGTGGCATGGACTAGAATGCTGAGTGTGTGCAGTACCGCAGACGCTGTACAGCATTCGGGCATTTAAAAAAAGCTGTTTCGCCACTTCCATAGACTTTCTTGTGACCCCCACATACAGATACAGATGTTTATTATTACAGCAGAAAAATACCCAGTGAGCTTGCAAGCTCTGTACGATATCATAGTCCTTTTCGGTTTGTGATATTTCATGAGCCCATACGCTCCTCACTACAAGCCGTTCTTCAATAGTATATTAGCTTGTATCAGCCATCTGAAGTCAATAATGGTTACTGAAGACAGAAATGCAAGCAAAGGAAAAAAAGTAAGGGTTCAATGAAATGCGAGTCACCAGATATCTGGACCACCCTGTACACCCTATTTGCATAAACAGCCATGATCTATTCGCTGCTGAAGGGCTTCCAATGCCGGCACCATCTCTGGCTGTCTAAAGATACCACAGTCCCGTGTCGCTCCTGCGCACGAGCTGATCTAATCGCTCCATCTCCGCGAGAGACGTCCTCTCTCGGGCGCGGTGTTGCTGCCTTCCGCTGTCACGCTCCGTCGTTAAGGCGCAGATCACCGACCATCAATCTGTTAGCCACGTGTCCTGCTCAAGACCTCACCGGGCTCGTTTTGACAGCAAGAAACGCTGTCTTTAACCCCAAATAATGTTCTCTAATCCGCGTGTAAATCTTCCCGTCTCTCAGTGCGATCCTCATGCATGCGTCTGGCCGTCATTCTCCGTCGCTCACTCTTACGGTTTTGATCCATCTTCGTCGCCGGTGTGCGTACACGTTTGCTGATCCGTGCCGTAGCAGACAATACGCACTGATTTCAACTTTTCTAGGCACATGGGTTCGTTAGCTTTCATTATTAAGATCGTGTTTCCCAAAGCACTCCACCCGGCTCTGGTCCGCGTGTGTCAGCATGTCATCCCCACCCTACTTCAGTTGCTGTCCAAGGTACATATGACACACTTGCTTGCTGTCCCAGTGGTGTCACACAGTGCTACTACCGATACGTAACTATTGCTACATATCATAACATTGTTGAGGTTCGTTAATCCCATTCTTATTAGTGGAATGAGTGTGTGGGGTGTGGTGGCGAATTAGTTATCGCACTGCACGTTGAACCTAGCCGACGTCGATTCCCGACAACGGCTAACATCAGTGGCGATCAGTGAGTGATATCTGCACAGTTACTGGCAGCCCTTTTCCACTTCGACTCGCAGTGACCAGCCGTGGTGAGACGCTGTGATAACCTCAGCCCTAATGTAGTTCCAGGTTACCTAGGCCAGCCATTCTTCAACAGGTGGGTCGCGACCCATCAGTGGGCCGCGAGCGCCACCTAATGGTCCGTTGAGACCAGACCCAAGTGGGCCAGTTGGACCTCGATGTGCACAAGGTTGAGAACCCTTGGCCTAGGCATTGCTTATCACGTGTAACTCAGTCTGATTTAGAAACCCTATCCCAGACCTAGGCGTTATTGACCTTCCACCATCCTGCGAGCAGTTTGGAACCTATGAGATCATCTCCAGATGATGGTCCACATTCAGTCCATCGTTCGTGGGAACGGGGAGACCAAATTCCACCCAAATCGCTCTGGGTCACGGGGAAGCTTCATGGAGCCCGATGAGCTAGTCACCCGTCGCGTGGCAAGGCCTTCGGGAGCTTTTGATTTATCTGCCGGCTGCATGCAACCATTACCAGAGTCCTATTATTATTGCATTTTGTACGGGGTTTTTTTTTGCCGTGCGTTTCTGAGGAGCTTTTCCCAGTGTCTGCGGCCATCGATTGTGGTTGGCGGCCGCATGCGGGAGCGCACGCGAGCACACTCTCTCGCAGACCGGAGCCAGATGCTGGAGCCAGCTGTACACGGGATCTCAGCACACACACACACACACAAACCCACCACTTATGGCTGACATTGTTGCCATGTGCTTCTGTGGCCAAATTCTGCATGATTGATTGGCACAGCAAGCAAATGGTAGACAGATTTTATTAATACGGAGTAGACGCTAACATTTCACTCGCTTGGCCGATGGTAAGAAATTCGGAGTGGAGTGTTTGTTAAACCGTGTGTGTGGGGCTCTTAGGGGCCCCATTAAATAGGTCTTAAACATTCGAATTGTCTTGGTCATGTTTTTGGGACTTGTTAACACAGGGAGGCTTTATAGCTGTGTTGTTGGTTTTACAAGGAAATGAGGACGTTCTGTTGGGAGAAAAAACAAGTGGTAAAAAGTAACCTTATTGACGCAGAGCAGCTCTTATTGAGGCTAGTAACATGTTCTCTTTTACTGAATTATTTCTTCATCGCAGTTGAGGAACCACTGGTTTTTGTTTTGTTATAGTGTTTGGATTTTCTACGTTAATGGTTGTATTTGCTTTTGCAAAAGTCTGGTGTATGAACACACTCATTTTATTAGAATGAATACATTCTCAGGTGTAGTAAGTTTGAAGGCCTTAGCAGTGACTGTACAATGCAACACATTTTGCTATCCTGCCTTCAAGCATCTCTGAGGGCTAAAACGTAATAATGTAATGTAACCCATGGTTGACAGGTGTTGAAGCATTCTTTACAGAGCGTAAAGGAGCACCGTATACCATACTATAGCGTTGGGTAAAGAGGGCTCATGAAGTTACTTCAGAAGACGTTCTATGGTATTTTTCTCTAAGACTATTCGTTGTCATGACGTGAAGCTTTACTGAGTGAGACAGCTCCGAAAATACATCTCTGATAAACCTGACCTTTGCTTATATAGCACATCATCGGCATCATTTCCTCTCCATGATCTATCCACTGCTGTATAAAAGCCTCCCGAAGTCAACGCCTTCTCTCAGGGTCCCGTGACATATCAATCCATCCACAGTAGCACCGGCACACCAGCTGATATCACTCGTCAGTCTCCATGGTGGTCTCCATGGTGGCGACGTCTCGCCTCGAGTGTGGGAGGCGAAACGTCGCGAGAGAGAGAGAGCGCTCAGACGGGGCTATCCCGAAAGAGCAGCTCTGAAGAGTAACCATCATGAATCGAGCCGTGAAAACCTACATCAGATTGTCTTACCTATCAAAACTGAAGCTGTAGAAGGTGCATATATGTAAGGAGGCCCGAGAAATCTTGTTTATCCGGTGCGGTAGTCCATCGTGATGCCAGAATGTTGTGGTTTAGACTGAGAGTGCTCAAAACGCACGGCGAATAATTGTTCTAATTAATTTTCATGTTTTGCTGCAATTACAACAGATTTTCTACAAATCAGTATCCTCTCATTAAAACTTTGAAAATAAAATCCACAGCTCGGTGCGACGCGGATTGGATCGGGTCCCGGCTGCTGCTGGTTTGCGTCGTCTATTAATAAGGAACGGCGCCGAGTCAGCGCTTCTGAAAACTGTAACAAAAATAAGAAGATGGAAAATAATTCGTCAGTGTTTCCTCCAGCAGTCATCCTTTTTCGTGAAAGTCCACGAGAGGATTTTCACCTCGAGTCTCTAAGTGTGAATTGCTCATTCATTAGCAGCCAGAGTCAATAGTTTTTGGCTTTTAGTATATGAAAAAATATATATCAAAGTCTTTTTTCTCTCCTCTGGTTTACTATTGAAATTCATGCAAGAAATACTGGCCACTGTATAGTGAAGGCCCTTTTACAAATGGTGGAATGGCACACGTCGGTCATATGTGCAGCAATATATTTGTTTCTGGGCTGCACGGTGGAGCGGTGAGTAACGCTGCCGCCTCACAGCAAGAAGGCCCCGGGTTCGAATCCCGGCTCGGAGGCCTTTCTGTGTGGAGTTTGCATGTTCTCCCCGTGTCCATGTGGGTTTTTGCCGGGCACTCCGGTTTCCATCCACAGTCCAAAGACATGCTCTACCATAGCTTAATTGGCCTGTTGACTCAATTGGCCCGGTGCCCTGTGATGGACTGGCGTACCACCATAGGTATAACCCTGCCTTGCGCCCTGTGTCTGCCGGGATAGGCTCTGGCTCACCGCGACCCTGGACAGGATTAAGCGGTTTCTCACAATGGATGGATGGATAGACTTGTTTCCTGCTAACGAATTCCTCATCAGAGCCCTCGAAGTGTCACAGTGTGTTGTAATGCACACCGTTCTGGGTTTCATCAGAATATTTGAACATGACGGAGCTTAAATCATTCTAGGTTAAAATCAGTAAAGTAAATAATATGTTAAGACATCTATTGGACTTTGCAGGTGGGCTCTGATTAAAACCAATAATCCTCAACTCTATTTGCGGTGCGCTTGCTGTTGTTTTGTTTTCGTTCGACACAGATTTACAGTAGTTCGTGCCACGTCGGTGTTGTGGCACGTGCGAAACCTCGCGTTTCGTAAAGCCTCCGCGTGTTTGGCCGATCTCGCTGAAGTATGCTGGAGCAGCGGTGCACTCATGACGACATTTGCTCAATGTGCGTTGCATTGTGATGCCACGCAGAGGCCCCACTCCTTATGAACAACCCAAGCATAACTCAAGGAGGGCTGATGGGTGCAGCGGTTGGGAGCGGGTGGGGCGGGTGAGTGCTTAAAAAAAAACCAGAACAACCTTTTTTGTATTAATGGTGAATACAGAGTGAACAGTGTACCTCTATGTGCTGGTGGCCTTCCAAAAAATGAAGCCATACTTTCTTGGATTCCTTCCCAATTTTTATTTATACTTTTTATATATATATAAAAAAAATTCAAATACTCCTTTAAAATGTGGAATACAAAAGTAGCATACAGTTTTGGGGAGTTTTTTCCCAGCTTTCTTTATTTTCTGTGCTGACCTTCATGTGCGTAAGTGGTAAAAAAAAATAATGTAATATGTGGGTTGGCGGCTGCGTGCATTCCGGCCCAGAAGCAACCGCACACTGCATCCTGGTATTCCTAAAAATGGCAATGCCCCTCGCTCTGCGTGTACCCCACACGCGCTGTCATGAGCAACCGTCTCTCAAAACCCCAAGAGAATACAAACGATGCGTGTACAGCCCGTTTGTAAATTTGCTAATGGATGCCACCTCTGAGGTTGAAAAAACCGGGACATGTAAAGGGAAGAAGAATATCTCACAACAACGCAAACTAGATGAACCATATGTAAATGCATAGTATTGAGTAGTGTATTAATGGGCAAATTACAGAGAAACGGGACTTTACATTTCTTGGAAAGACATATAGATTTACCGGCAGAGTTACTTCAAAAGGAGGATGATCCTGGGAAAGCCTGTCTGGGTGGAGCTTATCTGACCATGCTTCACCACACTGGTCAGTGCAGGTTGGTGAAGGTGGGGAGCATACACGTGGCAGCATAGTGCAGTTCAACAACGGATTTTGCTGTGGTCTGCTCAACTACCTGCAACATAACACAACCCCGCGGCTGACGGACAAGCTGGCACGCATGGTCATTCCCACCACCAGACACCGCCCTGCGTAGCTTACAAGGTCTGACAAGATCCAGTACACTGCTGGAGATTCGGTCTTAGACACAAGGACAGTGCACACTTTGTAATACCAGTGATACCAGTAATCACGGCCAAGGACTCCTCTTTGTAAACTTCCTATGTTGGGAGATAAAAAGATGTGTGATTATTGACGAAAAACCCCACTGAGACGTCTCCGCGTGCTGCTTTGCTCTGCACTTGCTCCAAATCCCAGGCCACGGAAGGCCGTGTGTGGGTGGTGGGCAGATGGTGGGCGGCCAGGCCCGCGTGTTGGGTTTAAAACGGGGAGCATGGCCTCTCCGTCCGCCATGTGGTTGCAATTCGGTCACAAGCACAGGAAGTTGCTCGTGCTGCCCTCTTAACCCAGACCTCCCCTTTACCCTGCCTCGCCTGCTCTCCCGCTCTTCCCCGCTAGCCCTTTTGTTCGTGCCTCCTTCTCCTCCACGTTTTTGGACATTCCAGCTCCTGTCCCATCTAGCCGACCGTGCGTTTTTTGTTTTATTTTTGGCCCTGGCACCACCCGTTGGACTGCCCCGGTCTCGGCTGTTCTCCGGCCGAAGTGGCGCGTCCCCTGCGGGAACCGCGCTCCCCGGTCGTTTGACCCCTGTAGTCCCGGTCCGTTGTAAAATCCCGCGGCTCGTGACCGCCGGGTCTTCCCTCGGGCAGACGGACTCACGCTGCGTGGCCGCCCGTGGCGCACAGAGGGACTTTAAAACGTTTGTTGTTCATTTGGAGCTCAATTGGCGGTCTTGTTCCAGAATCGGACTGGGTCACAAAAGACAATGTGGGGTGCGAGTTACTGACTATGTGTGTGACTTTGTAGGGTGCTTACCATACGCGTGCACAAACAGCAGTAGTCAGATCAACTAAACGATGCGGAATCTACAGATATCGACAGCACGTTTAGAAATTGTTCGATTCGCAGAAATCAAGCCGGGCAATATAACGCTTCGAAACGACGAGGGGGAGCCGCTGTTATGAAATGGTGGGCTGTGTTCAACGCTGTCTGCCGCTGTAAGTGGTTCCTGCTGTGGCTTAGACCACGGTTGTAGTCGGAAGCCGTGTAACGCTAATTGTCTTGATGCTCCCGATAGCTGCTCGCAGCCTCCAGATGTCGGCCGGGTCCAGAGGCCCATCGACCACTTCCCACGCCCTTATTCTATCCAGACGCAAATATGGCCCACGTCACAAATTCTTGTCTCCTGCAGCCTGGGTTAGTGGATCATGAAGAGTTTAGGGATACACGGCTCGATTCGCGACAGTTGCGCTTCAGCACTGGAGGCGAGACGTCGCGAGGGAGAGAGGAAAATCGCTCGACACGGCTATCCAGAATCAACAGCTCTGAAGAGCAACCATCAGTTTAGAGATACTCGCGTGATGGGCGAAGAGGTGGTATCTAGAAGGCAGACTGTCTTAGAGATGTTGTGCAGATTTTTTAGGGTTTCCTCCCTCGAGCGTAGGGGCTTTTTTTCTGAACGCTATGGTTTCCTGCGATGTGCTCAAGCACACTGCAATGAAAATCATTGTTTCAATGTACTTGTATGCTACCCCACTTCAGCAATCAGTAGGGCGAGGCATGGTCGGACAACGCTCGTGACTGATTCGGCGTGCGGAGGCCCTCATCCAGCAGTGGTTGACAAACGGGCTGCCCACGTGCTGTCCACGTAAACATATACCGTGCCGTACTCTCGGTGGAATCGCTAACACATCCCTTGCAGGGAATTTTTAAACAGATTCCCCATTCGTAATTGATGCACTCTTACGTACACCTGGAGCATTAATGTAGTTTTATTGCACCAGCCAACAGGGCCCTTGCGCATGCGGGAGGTGCAGCACAAGTGCAGCCATACGTGCAGCCGTCTGTTTAAGTAATTACTCTGATCGTTTAGTTTTGGCCCATCAACCAACGAACGGTAATTCATTCCACGTGAAGATCACCGTCGATGGGAATGGACCTGCATGGCGATCTGGCGCGATGTACTTAGAAAACTGTGCGTCGTGAACGACAGCACCCGTGAATTCTTCTCTTGATTTAGAAGGGTGAGCGTAGTTTTCATTCACAAAATGACAGAGCTGACGCGTGCCCGTGTGTGGTTACGTTGATAGTGCGCACACGCCCAACGATTGATGGAGACGGATCCCGAGCTCGGCCTCCGTGAACCGTGTCGGACGCACCGCCGACGCACGCTATAAATAACGACTTGTCGTGCGACCACAGCTGGGGAGACTCATTGGCCCGCGTGGGAGTCAGGTGACACGTATTCGGAGGATGGACGTGGTGGGCTGCATACCTGCCTGGCCAGAGATGGAGGGGCAGAGTGCCCACGGTTGAATGCTTTATCTTCCAGCTCTGTTGTCGTTGTAGTAGCTTCCAACTGCTGGCCGAATGCCTCCTCAATTTTTCTACGTTCTTTCCTCTGCTTAGTTGCGCTTGTCCAGTAGTAGCCTCCAAACTCCTTGACTTCATCTCAACATCTCTTCCTCCACTTCTTTGCCTTCTCGGGGTCTCCCCTCTGTAGCTGATCTTGTCCATCTGTCATTGGCATTGAAGTATGCTGCCCATTTCCACTTGACTTATGTTGATTTAGCAACAGCGTCGATGAACCCTGCTCTTTTCCATATTTCTTCATCCCTTAAACTTCGACTTACTCTTAACCTACTCCTTCACATAAATCTTTGGCAAACCGACAGCCACTAGGGAGCACAACTGAACATGTTCATTGGTCCAGCGTGTGCCGATTAAATAAGCACACACTGTGGAGTGCAGTGGGGCATCTCACACTGAGATTTATATTTTTTTCCAAAAGATACATCTTTGTAAAAAAAAAAAAAATTCAGGGGAGCATTGAAATGTGAAAGAGTTGTTCTTTTAATGTTAGAGTCAACACAAAAAGAACATTGTTTTATATTTTGCCCCGTAAGCCGCCCATCCAATCTCTGGGGCCCGCGGATTTTAAAACAGTTTTTTCTTTGGCGCGAGAGTGAATCATTGTCGAGTTTGCTTTTGCGCAGATGTTAACAGCTAAAGTTGGCGCGTGGCTGCAGATATGCGTCTCGCTGTCATCGCAGGACAGCGAGATGTATTTGTTCAGGTGAAAAAAAAAAAAAACCTTAACAAAATATTGGGACGCTTCAGCTTGGAAACATTCCTCCTATAAAAGGAGAAGGGGAAAAAAAAGACAGATGAATTTGACTCTTTTTTTGTTGTTCCAAGACCTGCACCAGGGGAATAGTCTATTTTTTTTTTGTTAAAATACAAGCACAGCGATGTTGGAGAGCAGGGTATAAAG
>JAZEWU010000016.1:8220174-8240092 GCA_036362915.1 Geotria australis
GGGGGGGTAGGAGACGGAGAAGCGTTTGCGCCGGTGGCACGGGGGGCAGTGAGTGGCACGGGTTGCCTACAGGCGGGCACACACGGACCGGCTCGTTGCACACGTCAGTACGCAGAAAATGGGCGCGGTAGCTCGCGTGAGCGCGCGCACGCATGTACGCACGCATGTACGCAAGGGAAGTACGGAGCACAGGGCGGCGCCGCGTGCGGCACCTTGGCTTTTACACGAAAATACATGGAAAACTTAACAACAACAACTACAACAAAACAGTCCCGCTGTAAATACAAGTCACAATGTATGGGGCTTTTATTAGAAAGTGCCAACATGCCGATGGAATTGGGAGTGCCGCGCCGGGTCGGGTAATAGGCAAACCTTGTTTTTGATGGACAGAGAGGGCTTTTGTGTGTGCGTGTGTGTGTGTGTACATCCACTCACAATCGGCCAGTTACATAGGAAGGACAGGAGAACATAAAGAACAGTGAGCAGCCAGCGTGCACCCCCACCACCACCACCACTTTCCCACGTCTCATCACGCAAGCCGCTTTCATATGTTTTTGTGTCCGGGCGCTGGGAAGCTATCGGGGATGCTTTCTCTCTTCTCCCGCCCCGACGCCCCCTCCCATCTTGGCCAATCCTTGTGATGTCCACGCCGTACGGACTGCACGCCAACTCACACGCGAACACCACCGACGTCACGAACGTTACGCACGTGCACGAAAACATCGCGCATACAAAATAACATTTCGGTATATTTAAAGCAGCAACAAGTAGCGGGGGTGAGCCAGGGGTCGAGCAGTCACCTCTCTGCTAGAGGTCACTGCTTTCATCTCATTCTTTTCCCCAGGGAACCAGTTTTGGCCAAATTCTAAAATTATCGTAAAATTCCAAATGTAATTTGTCTTCAACGAAATGTTGTGTGCTGCTTGAATCGTGTTTTGAAATGTACTTGCCGTGTGTCTGTGGCTATAATATGTAATTGTTTAATATAATGTTTATTATAGTACATTTTTTACGGTTAGCACCTTCACCAACACGTGACGGAATCAATTATTTAAGTACAGTATAGCTTTCCTTAATAGTTACATTTGGTGAAGTGGTGACCCAGTGGTTGGCGCACTACCTTGTGAACTCGGCAATCTTTCGTTGTATTCCTAACCACGATTAACGTGGCAGACATTGGTGACACCCGGGTTCGACTCCCGGTTCAGGTGCCTGCTGTGTGGCGTTTGCATGTTCTCCCTGTGTCCGTATGGGTTTTCGCCGGGCACTCCGGTTTCCTCCCACAGTCCAAAGACATGCTGCTGCATAAGTTAATTGGCCTTCTGACTGATTGCCCCCGTACCGTTTGATGGATTGGTGTCCTATCCTTGGCATCGCCCTGCCTTGCGCCCTGTGTCTGCCGTTTCTTTTCACTGCAACCCTGTACAGGATTAAGCTGTTTCTGACAACGAATTAATGAAATGAAACGTTATCAGCAATACAAACCCATCCGCAATTGTTCACTTTCAGCTTTGTTTAGGTTTAAACGTAAGCCGTTCACGGGAACGAAACGTGAGCGAAACAAGAAAACGATCTGCGAATGGGGAGGCGGGAGTTGGAACGAGAGAGCTGCCCAATTAATATCGGGAGCAAACCGAACGGAACGTTTGACTATTAGCACTTGAGAGCAATTTGGAGAAGAGCTTACAGCCAGCTCTGATGCAGCACCGTGGCATTCCGCCGCGTTGGATGGGCGGGCGTTTTTGTGGAACTGGCTTGTCGAAGCCATTCTGATGGGTCGTGCAGGAAGGGGCCTTGTGAGGCCCACGCGGCTTTAAAAGGAGCGCGTTAAACCCACTCGCGCTCCGCCACTTGCTCGCCGGGTTAATCTCTTCCACATTGCGCCCGGGCTGCCCCCCCACCCACCCACCTCTCTCTCGCTGGCATGGAGCGCCCGCTCTTCCTCACAGAAAAAAAAGCTTATTTGTTCATCGCTGTGGGCCGCGCCCGATGAAAAAGCTCCGTGGGCCAAAACGCTGAGCGCGCTTCCCTTTGCGTTCCGTAATTCCTTTGTATTTCTGCTGACGGCGAGGAAATGGAGCCGGCAACTAGATACTCGCGGATAATTACGCGTTTGTTTTCATTTAACAAATTGTTCGTTTGATTGCACCTTTTTGGTAGAACACTGCGGTTCGCACGTGCGAGCAACGCGATAAACAGGGCTTTGAACGTGAGATAATGCGACAAGCCTTGCCAGTCCTCGTTAGGTATGTTGTTTTGTCGACGAGGTCCCATTTCATGTTCCATTATGTCAGCGAAACTCATAAATAAACACGCCGTAGCCAGTCAAATGGGTTGAACACGAGATACTAAGAAAATAACTTGCACTAGCATGTGTTGGGCATTTTTTTCTTAAAGGCCTATTTGTACAATTACACAAGTATAACAATAAACAAAGAAGTGTTTCACATGCGGTTTGTTTTAAATCCCTATCGTTTTCTGCTGATTTTGTGATGGGCTAAGTGGCCCTATGTTAGGGATGTCTTGAAAAATAAATGGTGCACGTTAGTGTCGGTCTCATTTCCACTGTACATGATCGTGCATGTGTACTTACATGTACAGTAAATGCATCTCTACGGAGAAGGGCGTGTGTCATGACCAACAAGTCATATTCCGTTCAAGTCTGTCAGCGTTAAACGACCTTGTGAAGCAGCGTTTTCCAGCTGTGTTTCAGGGTAGACCGATAAATTATGTAGAATCGTCTCATTGTAACTTATTTTGGATAGGGTATATTCATTACTTATCTACAGATAAACTTTGTAATTCCATCCATTGTCAGAAACCGCTTAATTCTGTACAGGGTCGCGGTGAGCCAGAGCCCATCCCGGCAGACACAGGGCGCAAGGCAGGGCTATAGCCATGATTGGACGCCAGTCCATCACAGGGAACCAAGGGAAATTTCGTCCACAGGCCAATTAACGTATGCAGCAGCATGTCTTTGGACTGTGGGAGGAAACCGGAGTGCCCAGCAAAAACCCACGCGGGCACGGGGAGAACATGCAAACTCCGCACAGAAAGGCTTCCGAGCCGGGATTCGAACCCGGGTCCTTCTTGCTGTGATGCGGCAGCAATACTCACCGCGCCACCGTGCCGCCCCAACTTTGTAATTTGTTTCCCAAAATGTAAGATATATCTGTGGGGTTAGAGTAGGGCCGCAGTTGTCAGCAGGTTGCCCAGTGAACCTGGCCCAACTTAGTTCTATTCCTAGCCATGGATAATACCAGTAGAGAGTGATATGTAAATCAGTGCTGGGCATCGCAACACCAATCCACATTGACCAGCATGGTGAGGTATGGTCAAACAAGCCCCATGACCAACACGGTGTAAGGAGGCCTTAATCCAGCAGTAGAGTGATAAAGGGCTGCATATTGCAGTGCCATGTACATACATCATGTTGACAGTGCATACGTACGCACCTACGCAGCCTGGCTACCTGTGTACACCACATGTGCCGCTCCTTTTTCCGTCAGATGTAACATATCCCGGTTTTCCTGCGTTGTCGAGTCTTCCCGTAAACAGGCAGCGTTCCGCTTCCCTCTGCCCTTTCCGAAGGAACATAAAGAGCTAAACATCTCCCCTGAATGTGCGACGTTTACGGCGACACAAGGGCTGCACATAGGGGGGAGGTGACTGTGCACAGGCCTCTGGTACTTATCCCATTCAATTCACTTGGGATGCTGTAATAATAATAATAATAGCATTTATATCGCGCCTTTCACCCGAGGGTGTATTAGTCATTCATTCATTGTCAGAAACCCTTTCATCCTGTACAGGGTTGCGGTGAGCCGGAGCCTGTCCCGGTAGACACAGGGCGCAAGGTAGGGTTATGCCCAGGATTGGACGCCAGTCCATCACAGGGCACCGGGGGCAATTTAGTCAGCAGGCCTATTAACCTGTGCAGCGCTGCACCTTTACTTCCATCGGTTGTAGTAATAATCAAAGCACATATATCCTAATTTGGTTTTATTTTTTCAATCGTGAGAATGACATGAAATATACAAGTATGTGAAGAAAAATGCGTCAAATCTGCAGCAAAAATATTCAGCACATTTACTTATTTACCCAGTGACTTCACTCTCAAGATATGCTTTTCAAATGTGTGTTCCAGAGTTCTTAGGTCATCAATAATATCTCTAATGGAGAAACAATTTTTTTTTAAGAAAACCAAACTAATGTTCAGCCCTTTGGCGACCCACTGCTGGTGATTAAGACCTCCTCATCCTGTGTCAGTCATGAGAATCGTTTTAACCATACTTCACCCCATGTTCAGTGCATATTGGTGTAGCCAGGACCCAGGAACGATTCACATTAGCCGTGGCTGAGAATCCAGGCTGCGTTACCGGGTTCATAACGTAACGTGTTTTGAAAAAGCCTCGCTGTGCCACCTTCTTGGGGTGCGAAGCGTTTTTGCCGGAGCGTTCTGAGCTAAGCTGTGGCGATCCCGGCGTATCGGCCTCCGTTCGCCGCTCCTCCGACGAGGCCCTCACTTCCTTCCTGCGTGGAGGGGTTTCCCGCGGCCGCCGTGCCTGGGAGCTGTCACCACCACCGCTGCTCGGCCCACGGCTCCCTGTCTGTGGTACGTCTGGGCTGGACGTCTTTCGCTTTACAACATGGCGCAAGGCAGGGCTATACCCAGCACGGGACGCCAGTCCATCACAGGGCACCGGGGACAATTTAGTCCGCAGGCCAATGAAACTATGCAGCAGCATAGTGTCTTTGGCCTGTGGGAGGAAACCGGAGTGCTCGGCGAAACCCCACGCGGACACAGGGAGAACATGAAAACTCCACACAGAAAGGCACCCGAGCCGGGATTCGAACCCGGGGGCCTTCTTGCTGTGACGCGGCAGCGCGAGTCACCGCGCCATGGATTCCACAGGTCATCATGTAATAATGTTGACTAAATGAACGCTCGCCGATGGTCGCGCACCGCTCGCGTCATCCCGTTCCCCAGCGCGGGACGCCATCCGCATTCTGAGTCGCCTCAAACGGGCCGTGCAGACAACAAAAGTGAAATATGGGCGAGCAAATTAAACAACCCACGGAGCGGGTTCAGGTGGGTTGAAGTGTACATGAGCAGGGCGGGTGTGAACACGGTGAGCAAAATAGGACAAAAAAAATAAGGGTATGCGTTGGCAGCTGCGCAAAGGCACAAATAAATAACAGCTCTGCACATTCGTCATCGGCACCGCCTTGCAACAGGGTGTTAGTCGCCTGATGTTTCGTGGAGTGGTCCTTATTCAGATTCGAGAAATTCTGACCCTTCTTCAAAGCAGCCAGCCACCGAGGAGGTTTGGGTTTCCATGGTGCACGACCATGGCGAAAGTCGCAGGTGACTTCTCGTCGATAAATCGGCTTCTCATTGCGTAGGATGCCAGAGCAGGTGTTGCCTCGCCCGACTTGTAATTTTGGTCGATTTGCTCACTTACACGAACATTTTGCCCAGTTTGTAATTGCTGTGTGTGTATATGTTGTTGGATAATCCAGCTGTTCGTTGTAGCCTGGCCTCGTACAACGTAGGGTGACTGTTAGGTCCCTGTGATGCGTTATCGGCCGTTGCCAGTGTTCTCGCTTAATAACATCATTAGGCCGGTATGAAAACAGCTCGCGTTAAAAAGCCATTTGGTTCCCATTACCTAGCCCTGTATTCACCCTAATAGAGGCACCCACCGAAATGTAGCTAAGAGTACGGCATTTGAGATCATTGCGTGAACGTCTCTGTACATACGTGTGCCATATGCTGTTTGTCTATGTGTGTAACATGTTTATATGTATGCATAGCCATGTGTAGATAACCACGCGGGGAGTGGTGGTTTTGTGGTTAGTGCACTGCACTGTGAAACCAGAAACGTGAGTTTGATTCCTGGACTTAGCTAACATCAGTGGCAAGTGGGATTGGAATCAATCCTGGGTCTGTTCAACGTTAATGAGCATCTGCACCGAGGTGACAAATGCAGCCGGGCGTGGTCACAGCGAAGCACCTACATGTGCACCACGCTGGGTTTCATTGGTACTTTCCACATGAGAGCTCTGTCTTTGTGTATCTCGTCAATGCAGCATATATATGTTTTCTACATGAACTGCACGCAGGACTGTAAAGTATAGACTACTATTGAAAAGTATTAACTACAATATGTCGTTTCCAAATGAATCAAACATGGAGCAATGATCATCTCGTGTATACAGCTCTGAAGCACACATAGAAATTCCACTTTTCAATGGTGGGATGGTTATCCAAAGGGCAAGCACTGTTAACGTCGCAAAAAGTGGTACTCGTTTTGATACTTGGCCGAAAAAATGTCGTTCGAGGAAATATTACGATACTAGACGAGATTCAGTCCACCGGCACTACCTCAGTCACTCGTTTACCATCCGAGTGAATCTCATTCTGCCAAGGCCAGCACAGACCCGGTCAACCCGCGATGCCCTGATATCAATCAATATCCCATCAGCACTGCGGGCCCCTGTGCAGCTAGAACCGGGGCCTAATTGCAGCTGGGTCTGTCCGGATTGACGACTAAGTATTGCCACACGCCACCACACCACATCAGTCTAAGTCTCACTGTGGGTGTGAACAGGGCGGCACGGTGGCAACGTGAGTAGCGCTGGCGCCTCAAAGCAAGGTTCTGGGTTTTATCCCCGGCTCAGGTGCCTTACTGTCCGGAGTTTGCATGTTCTCCACATGCCCGTGTGGGTTTTCGCCGGGCTCATCGGTTTCCTCCCACAGTTCACACATGCTGCTGCATAGGTTAATTTGCCTATGCATTAAATTGCCCCTGGTGCCCTGTGGTGCACTAGCGTCCTATCCAGGGTATAGCCCTGCCTTGCACCCTGTGTCTGCCGGCTCACCGCGACCCGGTACATGATTAAGCGGTTTCTGACAATGGATGGAACAGTCGTTGTGTTAATATCGCCCATATTTGCTGGATGCTTTTATTTGCCGAATACTTTTATTTAGGAAACCAAACTGAGCCCCGACACTGCCCCGGGGCGTAAATCACGACCTCCTCCCAGAGGCACATGTTTTGGTTTGGCCTTCGTGCTGTCGCATGAAATCCACCGAGATGAGAAACACTATATTTAGGCCCCACGGCATCGTGGGAGGAGCACGCCGAATGTCCGGGAGTCAGCAGAGGGCGTGTGTGTGTGCGCCTGGCTGCCGAGGGCGCCTCGGTGCCGCCTCTGCGTCGCACGAAAACGCGCTCTTTAAACCATTTGTGGTGGTGAAGCGACGTGGCATGGATATGGTGCACCGTGTACTGTAGAAAAAAACAGGTATCTAGAAATTCCACACGATTTCTAGAGAGCACCTTATTAGGGGGGGGTCATCAGTGCAATTTAGCGATTCTACCTTTCCGCCATAAATTACGCCTGGGATCTGTCAAGGAAACCTCCATAAAAACTAAATATGAATGAACAAAGCCCGTGGGTCGGAGAGCGTTGTTGCTCCGATTTCAGGGAATGTTCATTAATTGGGGCGGTAGTGGGCCCACGTTAGTCGGGCCCCGGTAACGGCGTCACACTTCAAGGCGATGGCTTGGTGGCCACTGTTCGTGAGCGGGATGAGCCAATTCGGTGGTGGTTTTGAGGCCACAGTGAGACGCTCGGCTGCTCCTGTGAGGGCCCAGTGTTGGCGCCTGGCCCTGCTTAGTTGGGCTCCACCCGCATACCGCAGGCTTCGTATTAATTTTATAGGCGGAGCGGTTCGGGGAGGGGGGGTAGAATGGCAGCATTGTAACGTGCGTGCCACATTGCTTCGACGCAATTTACTATTTACTTTCATAGCGGGATTGTTCGCATTTCAGCCGGGCAGCTTAATGTTACTCCCCACCAGAAAAATGAAGTGGGTTCCTTTTTAAATATGTTTTAATTATTTTTAGTGTGTTTTATGACGCTTTTAAAATTCACAAACAAAGGGCCCCTTCAAAAAAAAGCCCCAGGTAGTGAGGGCATTAATTGCAAGAATCCCGGAGCACCGTGGGCAATGTGTATCACCTGCGCGCCGCTACGCGCTTAATGGGCGAGCCGCGCTACCTGAGTTTGCTCAGCGCGCGTGTTTTATTACGGCGCGGTATTTAGGTTCGCGATATAAATATAAATCAAGCGGCCGGCATTTTTCCACCTCGCCTCAGAGGCCCCCGGTTGAAAACTCTTTCGGGCCCCCGTTTTTATTTATTTTCCCCTCGCGCTCCTCGGCGTGGCACAAACGTTGCTTTATTGAGCGCCCGAACAAAAACAGCATTTAGCTACGGCGGCGGCTGCGACCGAGCGGGGCGCCTGGACGTGGGTGGGTGGGGAGCGCCTTGGGTGGAGCGCCTGTTTTGAGATCGGCGAGAGGGAGGGAGGGATGGATGGAGGGCGGCATCTCTGGAGTTTGGAGGCGCCGAGGAAGGTGGTAGCGGAGGTGGCGGTGGTGGCGGTGGTGGTGGGGGGTGCTTGCGGAGGACGCATGCCGAGTGGGCGGAGGCGAGCGAGCAGGAGGAGGGCGTGCTCCGGCGATGGGGCTCGTCATCGTGCTGCTGGTGGTGGCGGCCTGTATGAAATTATCCACGGGGAGGTAACGGACCGAGTTTTTTGGGAGCCTGCCGCCGAGCCTGCCGTGGACACGTGGTGGCCGATGAGGTTTGGGTTTCCAGCGCCCGCCCTCTCGCCGGCGCCGGCGTCGCTTTGCCGTGGAGGAGACGGAGACCTCCTCCACTCGGTCTTTGAGGAGCACCGGACAAGAAGGTCTTCGTCGTGCCGTGACTGAGCAGGGGAAAAACAAATCTGTGTAAAACCGGACCGAGTGCTCTGACTTTCTAACCGGACACCGTCGTGCATATATGATTTGGAAGAGAGAGCACGGTTAGGGCGCCTGGCGTGCGGCACGCGGGGAGCCGCTTCTCCGTTCTTTGGACCAATCTGTGTGACAGACCCGACTCCACTGCTGGTCTACATGAAGGTAGGCACTTACCGGTCTACCTAGTTGTCCATTATAAAAAGTACGTGTAAATATTTTAACTTATCTGCAGGATCCCTTTACGGAACTGTTATATAACATCGAATGGTATTGATTTATTTTGATGTGTATTTTTTCGTTGGGTTAGAGGGATGGCACAGTGGTTTGCATACCGCACAGTGAAGCCAGTGACCTGAGTTAAATTCCCAGCCGAGGCTAATTTCAGGGATGAATGATATCTGCAGCACTCGTGGGCTTTCTTCATTAGCAGTGAGTGTGGTGAAATGTGTTCAAACAACTCCCACGATGGGCATATCGTGAGAGGTCTTCATCCAGCCAGCAGTGGATTGCTAAAAGCTGTAAATATATTCTGATGATTTGTTTCTCCCTGACCGCTGTAAGTGCCATACGACATCGATCAGCCCCGCATTGTTCCGTGTGAACAGTGGGTCGGTGAGATTGCATCTCAGACGCGTTACAGATATGTAGGCGTTTATTATTACAGCATAAAAAAATACCCAGTGAGCTTGCAAGCTCTTTACAGGATTCCTACCACACAACAGCGGCAGTCGGGTGCTGGTTCCGTCTGTGTCTCGATGCTCCTCTCAACCGCGGGAGAAACTCATTCGTATCTTGTGTGGCGGTCGTACGTTCGGCTTCTGTCCCGCGTCGTCACGCATCTGGCATGTCCGAATTTACGTCGCTGTGGTGCTCGCCTTGAGCTACAGAGGCTCTGCCCTCGCTCCTGTACGTCCCGTGTGAGTGTGACCGCTTGATGCTAGCTCGGTAGCCGGCTGCGCCAGTGGGTGAAACGATGCAAATGCGGTAGGGATGGAGGACAGCAGGCAGGCGTTTGGGATCCCACGGAGAGCTCACCGCGTTATCGTCACCTTACAACGGAGAACGCACGAGACCGCCCACATCAACAAGGGCTGCTATGGAGCACACACACACACGATTATACTTACATTGGCATGAGACCGTTATCCCAAGGATGCAGCCCGGGGTCCAAGACCCAGCATGATATCTTTGGTTGGCATGTTATGGGCAACACATTCAACATCTTATTACGTAAAGGGACTAATCGGGGATCTTTTTTGGGGGCAGATGTGCATTATTACTTGTACGTGATTTTTAAACCCGACGACTCAAGCAGTGGGGAGTATTTCCGGGCCGCATGCTACGGCCGTGAACATTTGTATTTACACTCGGTGAGTGATTTTTTGCACAATATGTTCATTGTCTCGATTGAGCATTGGGTGGTACTTGTGGCCACGTCATGCCTGAGCCAGTGTTGGAAGTTCCGAATGTCTATCGCACGATCCATATTGTCCGCAACACAATCGCCGTGATGGTTACCACAAGGCGGTACTCTTTTTTCTCAACCGTCGATGGACAACGGGTGGGTCGAGTCATGCTACATCCGACATTTGAACGTATGACCCTGCGACTGTGAGGTGGGCACGCTGGCACGGTGCCACCCAGCCACGCGGCCGGGAAATCAAATGAGCAAATTAACACACATTTGTTGACATGCCCGTTCTCTTGTGACCCTCGGGTGAAAGGCGCTATATAAATTGCTATTATTATTATCATCATGCGTCTGAGAGCGCCCCCTATTCAGCAGGAAAGAGAGGTGGGGGTGGGGGGGGCTGGCCGAATGGCAGGAGTTGGCAGGAGGCCTGTGCTCGTCCGTATCTGCTGGGTATTATTAGGGCAATGGCGCCTGACCCTGCGTAGCCTCAGCCTTACCCGGCCACCGAGACCATGCCTCCCAGCTGTGCTGCCTGCCGACACGTTTGATAAATAGCAACAATAATGGATTTTACTTTAATGCCGTGTCCGGCAATACACACACAAGGTAATGCGCGCTTATCAGATTGGCTCGTAATGAATCGTAATGAATTCACGGATTGTGTGAGTTTTACGTTCCCCCCTACGGGGTGCCCTAATGCACTCTTAAAAGTACTTTTCAGTCGAAGTCAAAAAGGCAAATTGTTCTCGTACTGAAGTGAACACGAGGCCACGCACACGTACGCGTTTTCAGTCCCAAATCGTTGCAGAGAAGTCTACATTCCCATTGCAAGTCAATGTAGCCATCGTGGCAGCCACACCATGTGGTGATAATTTTACCTGCCGTGGAGTGATTGTGATGAAGATGAAGTTGATGATGCGTCTCAGTTGATCTTGGCAGTTATTCGACCCCTCAATTTTACACGTGGGAGCGGGGGCTTTATCAACCAAAATAACCCAAGTTTTGGCGATGGTCACGTAAAATGAATACTGATGGCCGCACGAGAAATTAATTCGGCGAGTGACTTCTGAGGAGTGGCCTTGGATTGTCTCCAAGAGTAAAAACTCTTAATTTCGCAGTAAAGCACGTAACGGCCGTAAAGCTCGCACGTCGCACACACAGCGATGCACAATGTGCGTGTGTGGGAAACGGACGGGGAACCCAGGTACGGGCAGAAGCATAAATCTGTCAACCATTCCTCGTCGTCTCCTCCGGCTCCAAATGAGCCCGAAAGCCAAACTGTGAAACCGTCTGTTTTCGCATCAGCAAATGGCTTGCTGGCGTGTACGCGCCTCTCACGAGGATGTACTTTGTTCTTCCCGGGACCGTGACGAGCAGATGTCACTTGACGAGGGCTTATTTAGAGCGGGGCTCGCGAGCGGCCGCGGGGCCCGGCACGCACCGCCCGTCATTGGCCGCCGCCTTACAGCAGCGCGGCCCGTGTCCACGGGGGTGAGGGCGAGTTCGATGTTGGAGGAGTCGACAGCGAGGTTGGTGGACTTCAGAGCGACATTGTTGGAGTCGACAGCGAGGTTGGAGGAGTTAAGAGCGAGGTTGGAGGGGTGGGGGGGGGAAAGCGCCGGCAAACAGCTGACACTGTGGGCGATGACACGCGCCTGTCGCTTGCTCTCCCCGTACCGAGGCCGACGCGCCGGGCGTGGGACCGATCAGCTTGGTTGACGTCACTGGCACTTGAGGAAAACAAAAGCCGATCGCTCCGCGATGGCGAAATGCACGAGGCAAGCGAAGCGTCCGGAGAATCGGTGGCAGCTCGACGAGAGTGGTTGTCGTCTGTTGAGTCTGAGCCTGTGGGGCCCGTGTCTAGGATCATTCTTTTTTGGGTTGCGGGGAGGGGTCAAGGTCAAGGAGCTTTTGCCGTAGCGAATGTCTGAGGTTTATGAGCCTGGATCAGCACCTTCACACTCTCCCTATCCCCCGGTCTGGTCTCTGTGCCGTTAAAATATCTGCCAGCGAATCACCCTGGGAGGTGATCGCATCGTTTTCTTAGATTAATCACCGTCGCTAAATCGCATTCATCACGATCATCGCAAAATGCTGCAGCCTCGGCCTCCCGAGACGCCTGACAGTTTACCGATGACTGTACTGATGTAGGTTTTCACGGCTCGATTTATGATGGTTGCTCTTCGGAGCTGTTCTTTCGGGATAGCCGTGTCGAGCGCTCTCCCCCTCTCCCTCGTTCGTCACTGTTATCCCGAAAGAGCAGCACTGAAGAGCAACCATCAGTTTTACCGATCAGTTCTCAACTCTTTGATTTTTGTGTGGCTCACGTCCGCGCGAAGCACGTTTCGCTCTCCCCGACTTGGCCGCTCGGGGCTCCACCGCCGCGGCGACCCGGCGGCGCTCGGCGGAGGAGCAGGAGGAATGTGCCGTGAGGGAGCCTCTCGTCCCGCGGCCGCGTTGTTTTTGCGTTCAGCGCAGCCGGAGCTGTCAGGGGATGACAAACGAGACTCGGGCCACTCGGCCCCGCTCACGATTCCCCGGCCATTGCCGGCGTCGCGCATCTGCAACGTATTTCTCCGAGCGGCCCACGCGGAGGAGGAGGCTTCGGCGAGCGGCACCGGTTCCTGAAAAGGACAGAAAAGCACCGCTCCCCCGCCTCGTTCGTCCAGTGGCGGGGAGAAGGACGCCCGGAATTTGCTGCCGTGCCGAAGAAATACATTCCAAATATAAGGGCCCTCTCTGTGTGTGCGCGCGCGCGTGCGTGTGCTCAGCCCCGTTAGGTTTTCACAAAAACGAGCATTGACTTTGACGGGGTAATTGGTGTCACAAGATGTGCGTGTCGGAGCATCGGGGCTCGTGATTTTCGGGCAGCCGGGGTTACGTGGAGACGTGGGGAGAGCAGCCGTGCCCGCTGAATTCCATGCGGCTTGTGCCAGCACGTGCCCTAGATGGAGATCAGACTGTGTGCCCTCGCTGGCAGCGCTCGCCGCTTGTTTTAAATACCGCCGTCACGTCAATCACATGCGTTGGCGACAGAGGCACAATAATAATAATAAGAATACACTCGCTTGTCTGTTTCGCGGGCAGCAACGGCGGCGACAGTGGCTGCTTATGTACAGTTCGCTCGCTCACGTGGTGTTGATAATAATTATTTTACATTTATAACGCGCACATATTTATTCAATGCCGAAGGTATTCATTCGACGAGAGAACGACTCAGGGGCGCGACGAAAGCACAGAGAGGCGGAGGAGGCAGCCAGGCAGTTTGCCGGCGCCATATTGCCACACTGCTTCCTATATATTATGGTGTTATCGGCCAAATAATTAATGAGTTTTTTTGGATGTTGATGCTGTGGATGAATCCATGCAAATGTTTTGAGATTGAGCGGTGCTGCAGTGGTTAATGCGATGCGCTCCGACCCCCTGTGACCTGAGATTTGATACCTGGCAAACTTCGGTGGCGAATGATATCAGAGCTTGTTTTGTGCCCCAGCACTTTCACCAACCCACACTGACCAGCCTGGTGAAGTATTGTCAGATAACCCCCATGACCGACACCATGTGGGGTAAGGCTTCATCCAGCAGTGGATTGTCAAGCCTTCTCGCCAGGCAGGATTAGTTTGTTACAACGCCACTTTAATGGGTGGCACAGCACACGGGCAGGTGGCTCGGGCAAGCACCAACATGCACCTGGCCATCTTTGTCGCTCAATGGTTGATGATTCTGATGAGGTCCCCGATTTTATGCTGAGTATGTCTAGCGGAGAATCAGGACAGATGTCATATCAACACATTGCTGTGGTATTAAATGCAAATTCAGTGTAATGTAATGCGTGCATTAGTATCCTACAACCTTTTAAATGCTACCTCTGTGTGCAGTTGTATGTGTACTCAGGATAGATACTCTATGAGTCTATGGGGTTGCTCGGGACTCTTTGCCTTTTGTTTTGCATGTGGACAATTACATGTCCTGTGTCTCTGCCTGTTTACCTATTTTAATTGCTTATCTCCCAAGCGCAAAAAATCACAAGGCAGAATCGATCAGATGCGTGAAGCATTCCAGTGCAGACGCTTCCGAATACAATGTGGAAATTCTGCATCTCGATTAACCCCTTAACCTATGTGCAGATGGAAGCCATCATTAGCCCCATCCTGGAGTCCGGGCTCGGCCCCTGGCTCCCACATCCCTCCTTTCCCGTCTGACGTCAGTAGCTCGGCCTGAAAAATGTTGGCTCCCCGAACCGGTGCAGCAGAAAAAACACACACACGAAACCCTTCTGCTGAAACATTTATTCCGGCCTTGTGCACGCAACGCAGGGGTGCGTCATCGACGGCTTATTATTGTTAACTTTTTAAAACGTTGCCGTGCAGCGGTTGTGAGCGTGCGCGTTAACGCCGATTTTGGTTTTACTTTACCGCTCAAATTTTATGGAGGAGCGGTAGCTTTTTGTGCCGAGCGTACGATTCCGTACGGCCTGATTTTTTTTTGTTTTTAAGCCCCGTTAGATTTTTGCTCGTTTTCCAGCGGTGCGTGCGTGTGTCGTGGGAAATGAGGCTCGGGGTGACGTGCGTCGGTGTCGTTTACGATCGTGCGTAAAACAAGTGCGCTCCCATTTGCCCACCCACCACCTCCCACCAAGCCTGCGGCAGGGTCTGCGTTGCATTAAGGTGCCTTACTGTGGAATGCTTGAGGCTTAGACATCTCAACTGAATCCTGAGGGCACATTAATTTGGCTCTCTGAGCCCAAGGCATTTATAGTGAATGGTACTAATCTTAAGGGATAGCTCAGTCGGGCTCTATGAGCACCAGGCATTTGCGTCAAATTCCATGAGGTGGCCGTGGGTTGACCGTGTCAGCTTTAGGTATTTTCCCTGAGTCATCAAAACCTGAAAGATGTCTTTGCATGGCTTTTTGGCATGGAGATGATTATCATATGGCAGTCAAACCAAGGGGTTTATTCTCAGTTGGAACATCGTGTTTTTCACTCGGCCTCGATATAGCAATGGCGTATAATCATCATGAATTGTAGATCATCAGTTTCAACGCCCATGATGCAATGCAATTGGCGAGCACAAAAAATTGGCACATATTGATAAGTTGGCGCATTCTTGCATGCTGAGTAACTGGCAATTTCCACTCCGAGGAGGAATATTATAGCATAGCTAAATGAAGGCATCTGAAAATCTACACACATGTGCATGTTCAGCTCTTCTTGTCAATCGACTACTGGGTGAGGGCCTCCCCACACCATGCGGGTGTCCGGGGTTATTTGACCAAACCTCAGCCATTTGGCCAGTGTGGGTTGTAAAAGGTGGAGAGCATCGACACGGAAGCATTACCTTACAACAAGCAGCAGAATACCTGGCATATGGGCCATCTTGTTCCGAGCGTGTAAAAGTGTTCTTCTAACATCTCTTGTTGATGACGTGTTCTGCCGACATGACTGATTTGACCTGGATTTATTTCCGATGTCCTTTTGGGAATATTTCTGGCTCTTTGAAGTTTCAGAAGGGTAAATCAATAGGTGGGAAGTAAAGCTAAAATAATACGTAAAATCCTTGGCGTTGTGCAGATTAAAACCTGCTGTTATGAAGGATTCGAACCCGGTTGCCTCAGTGCGGACACATGCATACCAAACACTTACCAAACACTTGCTCCGTTATATCTAGAGGATGGATGTTAGTCTGCTGCCTTCTAATAATGCCCTCTATGTAGCACGACCCACCTACCCACCCACCCACTCACCCACCCACCCACCTACCCACTCACCCACCCACCTACCCACCCACCTACCCACTTACCCACTCACCCACCCACCTACTCACTTACCCACTCACCCACCTACCCACTCACCCACCTACCCACTCACCCACTCACCCACGTGGGTGGGTAGGTAGTTGGATGGGTGAGTGGGTAGGTGGGTGGGTGAGTGGGTAGGTAGGTTGGTGGGTGAGTAGGTGAGTGGGTAGGTGGGTGGGTAAGTGGGTGAGTGGGTGAGTGGGTGGGTGGGTAGGTGGGTAGGTGGGTGGGTGAGTGGGTAGGTGGGTGGGTGAGTATATATACAGTCTATAGAGAAAGAGACCACGCAAACTCCGCACATGACACCACACGCGAGCCGAGAACCGAACCGGCGAGCTTCACTCTTAAAACACGAATATTTCTCTTAATCCCCTCCGACCTTAAGCTACGGTGTTTCATGACGGTTGTTTCTTCAGAGCTGTTCTTTCATGTCTTCATGTCTTATTGTCTTCTTTGCGGCCCTTGTGCGGCGCTTTGTGACCCTCGGGTGAAAGGCGCTATATAAATTTAAATTATTATTATTATTATTATTCTGTAACTTGCCACGCACGGTGGTTGCCCATCCAATCACTATCAAGGCTCGAGCCTCCTAGCGTTCAGAGATATGACCACATCATGCGCAATCCGGATGATGTTGTCACAAGCTCACGTCCTGAGCGTGATGCTTCGTAAATACGCGCAATGGTATTCGAGGCATAAACAGTGTGTCAAGCCAGGTCGAGCTCTGGCTGCGGTTCCGCTGGGAAAAAACAAGGGAGCCTATCGCCTGCGTCATGGTGCGTCACGCGCGACAGAGCCGTTTGATTTAGGTGACACGGCAGCATGGTGAATTCGCTGACTCGTTTTATGTAAACGCGTGCACGCTCCTCGCTCACGCGCACCGGCGATGTGTCGCACAACGTAGGAAGTTCCTGGTCATGGGGACAAGCTAGGCGGCCGGGCGGATGGACGGACGGGAGGGAGGGCGGCGCCGCTTCATTATTGAGACATTTTCAAATCCAGGTATTTTGATGTAGGTTTGTCACGGGTCGATTCATGATTGTTGCTCTTCAGAGCTGTTCTTTCGGAATAGCCGTGTCACTGAGCGATCTCCATCTCTCCCTCGCGACGTTTTGCCTCCAGGTGTTGTTTTAGTTCTAATTCAATCCCTGGGCGGATGTGTGCCAGTGGGACTGGTTCTGGTGCAGGGCCGAATTTGATGTTGAAATACCTTTGATGGGCCACGCATTTGTTTGACCTGAAACTTTGAACACGCTGGGGCTATACGCATTGATTGCACTCAAAACCACTTGAAAGACAACACGTGACTGAATCCGCTCCACTGACATTGTAGCTAGGTCAAAGAAAATGATGGGCCATTTCAAAGTACTAGGCCTTGTGGTCGTTGGCTGTATGGAATGAAGGGTGAGCCACATATGACTCACAGGCATTGGTTTAGTGTTTCCACCTATGGGGTACAAAAATCCAGACATATCATGGGAAGAATAATATCTCACAATACTGGAAAAGGAGAGAATCGCATGGAAATGCATCGTCTTGAGTGGGGCATCTTTACGCCAGTTGCAGAAACCCTGACTCTTAATTCCGTGGGTGGACTAAGGACAGCTTTGTCAAGTATATTTTAATAGCCAAATCAGTGGCTTGGCTATTTTACAAGGGATATCCGTGGTGTGTGAGCACAGCAAGAACAAAACAAAGACACGGGCATCAATATCGCAGAGACGGAATACAGGGTGTTTGAGGAATATTGCACAACTGACATCCTGGGAAAACCAGAAGAGGCGGCAACCCTCGCGGTAGGTTCTCCACTCCGGCGCTAGTGCATGCTCACCGCTAAACACCGCGCTCTGCGGCTAGACTCTGCGCTTGCTTCGGTGCCCGTTGGGCCAACGCTGGAGTGAAGGCGGTGCGCGGCTGTGATGCGTGGCGCTGAGCCAGCTCAAGACGGATCGCGAGGCACCCGGCCCTCCAACAGCCCTCCGCTGGATATGTCTGTGTGCCGTGGCGCACATGGTAACAAGCACCCAAGTGCAGATGTGGCATCAAAATATCATGGCCACCCCCGCACAGGCAGTGGAACATTCCAGCACATCCTTAGTGCGCTCATGAACCACTTTTGGCCGTGGACTGTTCCATGTGTAATAACAAGGGGTGGATGTGGAGTGTGAGATGCCTACTGGTTACGAGCCTGTTTGCTCGCGTGTTTCTGTGTCTAAGACCGGATCTCGCTCCAAAATTCTTTTCTTCTGAGACTCGTTAATTTTGATTTAATAGCCGGAGCAGCTGCACGGGGAAAGAAAGCAGAGCGTCCACGTTTTTGCGCTCACGAACGGTCGGAGCCAAATTGTGTCGCTGCCGCAGGAGTGGTTCGTGTGGCCTGCGTTGGGGCCTGCGTTGAGCGTTGGAGCCTGCGTTGAGCGTTGGGGCCTGCTCTGACCGTTGGGGCCTAGGCTGAGTGTTGGAGCCACGCTGGGAGTTCGGGTCGCGGAGCTGGCACGACCGCACGGCAGAGAAGCTGCTCCCATGAATTCGTAGGGCCTGCTTGGCGGCGACACACCACCATTTCTCTCATTGATTCACAAAACCCCGTTAATCCACTGCTGCATGAAGGCCTCCTCACGCCGTGTCAGGCGAGGGGTTCTTCAGTCAGAATTTACCGCTGTGGTCCAAATGAAACATCACTCGGTGAGGCTGCCTTGGCAGTGGTGCACAAGGACAATTAACAAAAACGCACTTGGGCTATGAAGAAGGACCGTTGTCTGAAACCCTACCTATTATATATTTTTCCTTTAAGGCCACACAGTATTATTGATGAATGTGTTTAGGTTTTTTTGGAGGGCGGCAAGGTGGTAATTCGTTATTTCCATTCTGTACATTTGGGCGGCAGGGTGGTTCAGCGGTAACATCCACGCCTCACAGAAAGAAAGTCCTGCCCGAGGCGGTTCGACTCCTGCTTTCTGTGTGGACTGTGTGCGTTTCTGCCCCTGTTCTGCGTGGGTTTCCTCCGGGTTCTCCGGTTTCATCCCACATCTAAAATAAAACACTCATTAATTAATTGGCTGATACCATCATAACATATAGGACGCAGTGTGCAAGAAATGTTGGCGCCGGCTAATGCGTGGCTGCCTTCCCCCCCTCTCCCCCCTCTCTGCGGTTTCCTCGCGCCTCTGAGTCATTCTCTCTTCGAATGAATACCTTCGAAATTGAATGAATATGTGGCACGTGTTCTAAATTGTATTTATTTATATTTTGTTAGTTGTGAATGGGTGGTCAGGGTTGGTGATGCGGCAGGAGGGAGGGTGGATGGTTCGTAGTATATCGCTTGGCCAGGAATCAAACCCAGATCACCAGGTTTGTAGCCCAAAGCAGCAACAACTACACCTCCACTCTCCCTTTATTTATACTTACCTGAAAGTTTCACAAATTGAAATGTTATTAATATTAAATAAATATTAATGTTAACCTCAATTAACAAGTTTACATGATCCAATATCATAGGGCGAAAAATTCCGGTGGGACACAACAGCGTACTCTGACACTTTAAAACGATGTCACAGAGTGACGGTTTCTATTCAGAGCGAGGGAGAGAGGGGGATCGGTCGACACGGCTATCCCGAAAGGACAGCTCTGAAGAGCAGCCATCATGAATCGGGCCGTGACAACCGACATCGGTACAATGGAACAGAGTCTTTAACTTTACAGCAAGCAGCATTCCCACGTGTGCAGCAGTCAAACACGCATGACGGTCATAGGCACATGGCTGTTAAACGCGTGTGCGTGTACATACATGACCACGCACGCCTATGGCCGCATCCCCCGGAATGTGCGCATACCTCGTGAAATCTTGGAAACCAATCGGTTTTGAGCTTGGCTCGTGTGCCCGGCTCGGC
>JAZEWU010000016.1:8240365-8265946 GCA_036362915.1 Geotria australis
TCCACGTGTTGTTGGCTGCGGTTTAGCGTTTGCCGGTATTGACGGCCGGCAAAAAAGTGGCCGTTGTGCGAAAACAACTCCTGCCGCTTGGCCTCTCGTCGGCGGAGATGGGACTCTCCCAGCGCAGCGCCGCGCGGTCAAGGTGAAATGAATTACGCGGCAGATTGTGGGTTGCGAGTCCGGCGTCTGTCAAGAGGTGCACCGCCGTTAAGGACGTGAGCTTTCATATGCCGTTGTTATCCTGAGCTCGGCTGAAACCGCCTTGCTCAAGTGCCGGCCTGTCAAAGCTCGCGATATGTTACAGGCGAGAGAACCTGAACGATGAAACGGTACAGATATTTCGATAGAGAGATAGATGTTTATTATTACAGCAGAAAAATAACCAGTGAGCTTGCAAGCTCTTTACGGGATTCCTGCGACACAACAACCACACGAATAGACGGAAAAAATAGATATAAAAATAAATTAAACAAACAAAAACACGAAAAATAATTTACATGGAAGAGAAGCTATAACATAGAAGAAATGAAATACAGAGTTGTAAGTGATTGGACAGAACGATGACTTTGTGTTGTGGGACAACATTTTTTTAATCCCAAAATTACTGCCACATTTTCAACAATTGTGATTATTTGTGTTGAGCGAGGGCTCTATATCCCCTGAGCATTGTGGGTAGTGCTCAACAGTTTAAAATGGCCCCAACTTGGCAAGGACTGTCTTCAAGCTTATTTTACATTTTTGATCGACCTTGTTTTGGGTCGGTTTAAGAATGTTTCTACAAAAACATCACAAATGAAAGCAAACACAAAGCAGGGAGGAAATCTCACTGTTCCTGTGCCAGGGGGTCGTTGCTCTCGTTTGTCCAGAGTGATGATGCAAGGCCCAGTGTCCGTGTGACGCTGTTTCCCAAATGAGCAAGTTCTACGTGTCCTACACACGGCATCCACGTACGCGCAGTAGTCGCCGCTCATTAAAGTAATGAGTGTGGCTTTGCTGGGCGGCGTCTGTCACTAGTGAGGTCATGGCCCACGTGCAGATGTCCACGCAGGCAGCGGCACAAAATAAAATAAAGGGAAAAAAAGTGTTCACACGTGCGTCACACCGGCCTGCGCTCACATGACGGATTTTTTTGTAAGTTTCATTTTTTAGTTTTTTTCTTCAGACCAGTGGCGCGTTCTCTTCTCCAGCTCGCGATATTCAAACCGTGCCTCCCACTCGCTCCCCAGAAACGGGGTTTTTTTTTCCTCCTGCCTGCTCTCTCTCCCTCTCATTCTGCTGCCAAACGCTGATACACAAATGCATTTCAGATGCATGGTTCTATCAAGCGCTGCCCTTTATTTAACCAGCTGGGGGGCACACAGAAGGTTGTCGACTCTTCTTTTATAGATTACCGCGGGGATTGTGGTTACACGGAGACAGTTTGTTAATTTATGGCGTTTTATTTAGCGGAGTCTTTTTCAACGGGGCACCGCCTCGACGCGGTGAAGAAGCTTGAGAGATTTGACACCCTCATACCGAGTCGAGGCACCGCCACATCAGTCAGACGCCTGGCTAGAGGCGAAACGTTCCGTGCTGCCGTCAAACCCGCACTGACCAGCGTGTTGAAGTGCGGTCGTACGAACCCTCATGTTCGACATGCACACACAGTGGCTCGTCACGAGATTGTCTGGCACGGCGATGGCTCGAGGAGGCTTTTACGCAGCAATGGATGGATGGAGGCTGGTGCATGATCATGTAGTCGTGTGCGGTAGTATTTGAAGTGTACCATTTATACCATAATGCCTGCGTCCAAGTACTCAGCTCTTGCATCGTTGAATTCTCAGAGTAGCCTTCGATCACATTGGTTCCACCCGCAGACCTGACTGCGTGGCAGTGGGAACCGATGCGTCGACGCCCACGCACAGGGCCTTGGTGGGGGGGGTGGGGGCGAGCGTGCCGAGCGTTTGGCCACACGGCCACCCATGGCCGTACCCGTTTCACCTCCCGTGATCGTGGCCAGCGCTGATCTCTGGGCCCTCACCGCTCGCTCATCGTCCCTCCACTCCGCTCCACCTCCCCTCCATGACCCCACCCCCTAGCACTGCCCCACGCACATCTGGGATTGATGATCCTTTCTGGACGGGCGTTTTGGGTTTTTCTGCCGAGGGCCCCACAGTGTTCCCCCGCGAGGCCACTCGCCCCTGCATTCGCCTCTTCCGCCGATGTTTTCCCACACTCCTCATCCCGCATCGACGCTCCGCTTCATTCCGAACGGCAACTGCACCCCACACCCCCCCTTCCCCCGTTTGTGAGTACCGCTGATGTGTTCCCGGACACGGGCCGACGCAGGGAATTTGGACAAACAAAAAGAGAAAGAGGGGGGAAAAACGACGACAAGCATTTATTTTTCGAGCGTAGCGAGTCTGCGATCCCTTTTGCGGCGCTGAGGATTTTGGACGGGTGTTGTTGTTTTCTCGCGCGAGGGATTGATCTGCCAAACGAAGGGAAATAAATATTCTCTGTGGTGCCGGAAAACATAAAATATGGGGGTGAGTAAAGAGACGAGCACCTGGATTCTTGGAAATTCTCTGTGCAGGGAGCCTCAGCGCTCCCTCCACGCGAACTATATCCTGTCAAAAAAAAAGTTGGGTACACGTTAACGTTGGGAAATGGCTTCTTTTCATCCTGCAAAGGCATTTAATAAATAACGCCAGCGGACCGGAGTCTTGACGTTAGGATTTAAAGTACATTTCTCGAGGATCAGAAGATGTTGTTGTTGTTGTTGCGTGAGTGACAACATAAGTATTGTGAGTGTTTGTCGCGTTGGGTTAAAAAGTAATCCGTTCGTTATTGCTCTTTGCGTTGTGGGTTGGGTCATCCTTTACGCGACCTCTCTTCGGGAGGTAATGTAGCTGATTTTACGGATTATATTTGGAACATGATACAACACAGTGTTATACGCAGTAAATGTGTGTGAGACATGGGTTACACGTAAATTATATCGTATAAAGTTTCAAGTTATAAGTCAATGTTTCATTGTAATTTGCACATATTACAGACATAAGTTGTTCACAGAATGGAAAAAATAAACGTCAAAGTATTTCTCCACTGCTGCATAAATCAGTTTTCTCATGACTCATAATACTCACTAAGGCATGTCATCGTAAAACAAAGCTCATATTTAAATGTAATTTTTGTTTGATATTTTTGCAACGTTCGCTGCTTTTCCAGTGGCTTTTTCTCTAAAATCTTTTGCAGATGCTCGCTCGCGGATTGCCATAGAGACTTGCACGAGGAGGAGGAGGGAGGGTAGAGTCTGCCGCGAACAGGAGGAAGAGCAGAAGGCGTCGGTGCGACCATCGCGATGGCCGCTCGCGGCTAAGAGCAGCGAGCAGGGCCGCCGTCCCGCCGTCGCTCCCGTCGCTCGCCTAGCCCGTGCCATGAGGCCCGGCGACCACATGTTCAGCTCCCACGACGCGCCTTGCTGCCGAGGCTACGCGGGCGGGGCGGCGCGCGCCGACCTGGCCAAGGTCGCGGCCATCCTGAGCGGCAGCGACGTCGCGGGGCCCACCAACGGGGCGGAGTTCACGCGGGCGCGCGGCCGCGCGCCGGCCGCTCGGCCCGGGCGCCTTCCCGACGCCGCGTGGCCCCTGGATTTCCAAGGCGGCGACGATCCGCCGAACCGCGGCGGCGGCGGGGCGGCGGCGGGAGGCGAGGCCCCCGCGGGCCGCGGCGGCGAGGCCCCGCGCGAGGGCGACCGCCGCCCGCCGGGTGCCCCCGCGACGCCGCCGCACGGCGGCCGCGTCGGCCCCCAAAAACGTTGCGATCGGCCGGACGTCGCCGCGCTTCCCGTCGACGAGGCGCCGGGTTTCCCGGGCGACGCCGACCGAGCGGCCGCGACCGCAAACGGGCGGCACGAGCCACGCGGCGACCGCGGGGACCGCGACCTCCCGACCGACGGCACGGTTTCGATTGCGGCGGACGACGGACCGGCTTCTGAGTCGAAAGCCGTAGGCTCGGCCGGAACGACGAGCCGAGACCCGGAAGACGAAGGCGACGGCGAAGGCCGCGGCCCGCACGCCGGCGCGGGCGGACGCGCTCCGCCGCCCGTCGACGCCGAGCGGGACCCGGGCGTCGTGGCCGAATTTTACGCCGAGGGATCGACGCCGCCCGCGCGCGCGACAGAAACCCCGGTCGACTCGGGCGTCCGGGACGAGGGCGCCGCCGCTGTGCCGCGGACGGACGAGCCGGGCCCGGCCCCGGCACCGAGCGCCAGCCAGCTCTTCTCTTTGGACACCATCCCCGAGGAGGCGAGGGGCGAGGGCCCGGAGCGCGGCGACCGCGGGCGGCGGGAGGCCGGCGCGGATGCCGGCGACCGCGCCGCCGGGGCCCTGAGCCTCGCGGAGCTGAGCGACGAGGCCGAGATCGTCCACACGGGCGTCGTGGCGCGCAAGAGGAGGCGCGACGACCGCAACCGGGCGGCGCCCGCCGCCCGTCCGCTCGATGGCGACGCCGCCTCGCCGGCCTCTCGCGACGCGGACGCCGCCGCCGTGGCGGACAAACCCCCGCCCGACGCGACCGGCCGCCCTGACCGTCTCGCGACGGACGCCGGCCCAGATGCCGCGCGTCGCGGGGGCGCCGCGCGCGGAATCGAAAACGCGCGGGAATCGGACGTGGGCGGCGGCGGCCCCCGTCTCCCTGCCCGGTCTGCGCCGACGGTCGTGGCGCGGAGCGGCGCGGGTTCGGACGCGGAGGGCGAGACCGGCCCCCGCGTCCTCCGCATCGTGGAGGAGCCGACGCGGCCCGAGCCCGGGCCCACCGAGCAGCGCGCGCCGGTCGTCAGGAGAGGGGTAAGGATGTACGGCGGAGCCGCGCGTGCGTCCGAGAGTCGCTCCTATCCGCGTGTCGAGCGCCCTGTTGTTCGTGGCCCGCAGGTACTGCTGAGCTGATGGTAGCGTCGTAGCGCGAAAGCCCGTTTCTCATTGTTGTCTGAACGAAGTAATTCAATTACGTCGAGACAGGCTTGTCTGGCGCGAAAAGGAGCTTGGGGGGATAAGCATCGCAGCTGCATTTTAATCAAACTCGGCCGCGGTTTAAGTTTACCCCCTGTTCCGGAAACCAATGAGTTTGGGTAACAATGATTATTTTCAGTTTATAAAGAAAACAGTTGTTTTGGTTTGTAAAATGGTAATTGTATTGAAAATATTATTTTCTTTTTATCCACTCTTATTCCAATCTTGCTGCCATACCCATGTCACGAGACAAAGAATAATTTTGGAATTCTGGCTTCATGTGACATCTTTTAGTCACACTTGGGGCAATGTTCATGGCATGCGAAATGGACCAATAATTGTAGCCCTCAGAGCTGGAATTTAGAGGCAGTCATTTGGTGAACAGACTGAGAAACATCAGTCGAGGAGCATTGCGAACCCAGTTTAATCACGAGTGAGGTCATCCCAAATTCCAACCCGGGAGGATCACGGTCGTGCCTACTCAGCTCCCCGACCACCACCGGGCCACCCGGCGTATTTTCCCTTCCCTGATATTGGGGGAAAAAGCCACACATTTGCAAGCGCTCACACATCCGTGCTTGACGGCCTCGCTACGCGAGAGGCGCACTCGAAGGTGCCACCACACAGCGCCGTCTCACCGAGCCGCCGTTTCACCGTACTGCTCTCAGCACAGAAAAATCCCGGCCATTTCCTGTGGAGGCCTGGGGGGGCGGCATGGGCGGCCGTCCATCCCACGTGGAGCCGCTCGGCCCCGCTGCTCCGTCCGTGGTCGCCTGGTCGAGACCCCCCCCACCCACCACCACCAGACGCGGCGCCAGCTCAGCCAGCGGCCCACGCTAAACCAAGCAGTCTCTCTCCGTGTGTTTGAAGTTTTGCTCATTATCAGCAGCGCTCCCGGATAATTTATTGGCTTATTTTAAGGTACACATGCATGTTTTCGTCGCATTGCTTCAGAGGGGCATGTTGTTTTTGAGTCATTACGACCTTTTTATGGTTTGTGTTTTGTTCGAGGTGACAGATTCTTGAATTGTTATATTTTATAATTGATTATCGCGTGGAAATCACATGGACGCTATGAATATGTGCACCGTCGGAGACTGAAGGCGACGCCACGTTGCGAATGTGGTGAACATCTTCGGAGAATGGACTCGCTGTCATTTTTCACTCCTTCCAACTCAGGTTAAAGGCATGAAGTTAGTAGCTGACTGTTCTTTCGTCTGTAACATGGGGTCATGACAATTCTGTTGAAGAGGAACCCACATAGATATAGATGTTGTCTCAAATTTTCTTGCTCTTAGCCATGTACCCTGTAGATATCTGGACAATTTAATGATAGGGTCGCCAAAACATTTGTGATAAAAGCTAGCGTTGATGGGGAAAGCCTCTTCCCTCAAAGCAGCTGTGCGAGCTCACTGTCCCATGGTGGCATCGTGTGTGATGTCATCTCGTTTTGCGACTCTAAGGTAATGTTATTGTACTGATGTAGGTTTTCATGGCTCGATTTATGATGCTTGCTGTTCAGAGCTGTTCTTTTGGGATAGCCGTGTCGAGCGATCTCCCGCTCTCCCTTGTGACGTTTTGCCTCCCACGTTGGAAGCGTCAACAGGCGTTATGCTTGTATGTGGAAACTGACCGTTTATAAAGGTGACCGACAAAGGTAATGCTATCATAGCTAATTACATATCGTAATCTGAAGATAAATGCATGAAAATAACATTAATTTTCGACTTTTAAAACCTTTGGGCTTGAATTTATTGTGCACAAGTTATGTCTTCACATTGCAGTTACGGTAGTAGGAAAAAGACGGGACTCCTAAAAACACAATTTTCTCGTTTTGGGAAAATCAATTAACCGTGCGCGTGAAATCTCCGTTAGGACTTTGAAAACGGACGTCATTGTTATTACGAAAAATTCAATTAAACCGCTGTTGGAATTCTATTCTTCATCCTAAACTAACAACAAAGTTATTGCAACCATATGTAAAGCTCAATTGGTTAAAGGATTAGATTAATTCCTCCTAATTTTTTTTATTCTGGGAAAAATATACTTCTAGGATTGTGTGCACTGGAATGTAATTTCAGACTGGCTGTTTTTTTCTTCCAGCAGGAACACTCAGGGAAAAAAAACCTGTGTTCTGAGAGTAAAAGTTGGTAGTGCCAAACTAAAAAAAAATAGTTTGTTTATCTTTTGGTCTTTCCCAGCTTATCAGCGCTGGCTGAGAGAAAGGGGAGGCTTATGTGTGCCTTGGGAGAGAGTAGTTTTGTAGCGCCTGAGTTCGTGTCACGAGGCGAAAACAAGTGCAGAGGAAAACAAATGTGGGGGAAAAATGCTGACAAAAAATGCCAAACGAACTGGGAATAACCCATTATCTCAATTTGTTCATTTTTTTATTGCAATCTTTTTGTTGTTGCCAATGTTAGCTCGGCATGTGCCTTAGGATGACTAATATCCACACTTGGATGGGAATGCAGCATTGTTTGTGTGAGCAAGACAGCTAGCCGCTATTGGGGCTTTTGGAAAAAATTCTCCGACCTTTAACCTCTCAGCTGGCGTAGCTGGCGCGTACGGCTGCGTGTGGCATCTGCGCTGCAGACGACTTGAGAGACGGGTCGGTCGAGCCTGCGGTCGTTTGAGGCTGACGGCGACCTCTCCATAAACATTCTTCGGTAAATAAGTCAATAAATGCATGTTAATTAATAGTAAGTCAATAAGCTGGAATGCTTGCAGGGAGTTTGGTCTGCTGATGCCAGAGATACTCGTGTTAGTTTGGTAGAAATTCACACGAGTATTTGTCCGTGGGAACTTTCGCTACAGGACTGAAAACCTGTAATTATAGCCATTGGCGTAGACCATGTTACACTATCATCATCATCATCATTTGCAGTGTAAAGTCTTGCATGTACCAGAATAAGGCAAGACTGTGTTAGCAAGGACCAATAAATTGCAGAAAGAGTCTTTGCCTATAAACAGTAGGAAATTCACCAGCATTGTTTCAAGAAAACCTGACACTGATGACATTCCACCGAGTGTAAAGTCTTTCCTAGTTTGATTGCATTGAACCAATGTTGCTGTTAAGAGGCCATGTGGCCGATGGCTTGAGTAAATAATACCCTATTTTTTATGTAGAGATAAGTACGGGTTGAAGGCCTTATTAATTGCGTTAAACCTAGAAGACAGTGTGTTTTTCCTGGATAAATAAGAATAAGAGTCAAGTAAAAAGGTGTTAACAAAGGGCATTTAGAACCCAGTGAGAAAGCAGCGAAGTTAGTAGGCTTGTAACGTTACATTGCTTCTTCAATCAAAGATTTTACCCTCGCGATACATGCATTACATTGTAAGAGTGGAAATAGATTCTTACAATCTTGTAAATTAGAAGCTCCTGTTACCGTGAGGCCAATGGAGCAAATGAGACAAGCACGAAACAATATAAATGAGATGGTTCAAATAATTAACAAATTATTTATTCTCGAATCGAATTGTTTATTAATGAGCATTAATCGACATTGATACAAAGAGGATGGTGATAATACCGTGGGTAGTACTCGTATGCTGGGTTCACTCATAGTGGCCAGCTCCTGCCTACAGCACCAAGGCATCTGGCACATTGTTACTCTTGCAGTTGAGAAACACGGACGCTAGTGGTGATTGCCTTACAGCTGGACCGCCGCCTGTCACAGTAATTTTGCTTAGGACCTGACATCGATGAGCAATGCACAGCTTCTTTGGGTCACCCTGACTTTTCTTTGTCACATTACAACGGAGACACAAATAGCTCCATTTGATATTCAGCTGCCTGTACGCGCTTCAACTAATCCTGCCCACCCTAAATGCCAGCGATGGCTTCATCCGACACGGTGGAGACCGCACCGGGGCTGTGCGCGCCACCCGACATATCCGGGGAATGTGTCCTCTGGCTGTAATTGTCTGTGTGGTGTCGTCCTCATGATTTTGCGGTCGTGGTTGGGTGGGGGTGGTTGGTGCCCGGCGCTGCCAACTAACCCAGGCCCCGTGTGTTGGTTGTAACTGGTATGGGTGATGGGGTGGGTGATGGGGTTGATGATGGGCCTGGTAATCGGCCTCATGATCGGTCTTGTGATGGCCCACTGATGGGCCTGAGGGTTACGCTCGGCTCCAGCGAAATGGTAAACCCATCTGTATAGCCCAACTGTGAGCTGCCCACCGGAATTACCAGCCAAGTAATTTAATCGGACTGTGGCAACTTGAATCGTAGCCTGGGCCAGGCCACCCCTACATACACGTGTTAGTCTTTGTGTATTTGATACAGAAGCAATGGAGACAAAAACGTGGCTGGCCATGTATGAAGATGTCAAATGTATGTGAAAATGAGCGAACACAATTGTGTAAATGAGACAGAAGCAACAAGATATAATACAAATAACTAGAGCTTAACTTCGGCAGGATCTCTCCATGTAGGCAACCCAGGACATATTTCCGCACTCCACAAACCACATCCAAAACAGCTTTGGCTTAAGCCCCTGGTCGTGTGGCGCTTCCATTTTACCAGCGAACATATTCAGAAGATATTCAATTTTGTGCATTCAAACATTGATTAATTCTGGAATCGAATTCTAACTCCCAAATCATGGCAATTTACAGAATCGCTGGGAGGTGTGGCAGCGAGGGTGAATTGTGGACTGCCCTACTACTGTACTGGTGTAGGTTTTCACGGCTCGATTCATGATGGTTGCTCTTCAGAGCTGTTCTTTCGGGATAGCCGTGTCGACCCATGACCCTCTGCCCCTCCAACGTGGGAGGCAGAAAGTCGCGAGGGAGAGAGGGAGATCGCTCGACACGGCTATCCCGAAAGAACTGCCCTGCTACTGTCCCAGCAGGTGGGCCGTGTCATCGCCCGTGATGGCCTCGCTGGGCTCCTCCTTGAGAAGCGCTGTCTGGGGGTTTCTCAGAAGTGGATGTAACGCCGGCGATGCTGGTGAAGGAAGGCGTCCCCCAAAGCGAGGCCGCCGTGCCCCGGGCCCTCGTGCAGACAAAGAGGGCCCTTTAGGATTAGAGGAATGTTGCTTTCACGAGACTGAATGAACCACCAGTGCCTTGCTCGTCCTGCTGCTACTGACATGGGTGGTCAGGAATTTTCTTCAAATAAATATACATGGCTGGAAAAAATAATAATTTTAACTTCTTCACTGTAGATTTTCATATATATGTACATTTGTTTAGTTTCTTAGGGGGGTGGAGTGTGGCACAGTGGCAAGCACACTGTGCAATAAACTCGGTGGTCCGAGTTTGATTGGGAGCGTGTATAAACCAGTCCTGGTCCTGTTTCAGCAGCCCGCCCTGGCTAATGCAGTAAATTATGGTCAAATGACCACCATAATAAGTCAACACCATGTGGGGAGGCCTTTATCCTGCAGTGTGTTAGCAAAGGACTGTAAATTATGACTAGAATACAAATATTTTGGTCTTGTTGTTTCCACAAATCTCGTCTATCTCTGTGTGTTGCTTTCAATAACTCTGGCTGGTCGTGTTTTTTTTCGTCCCTCACTACTTTATTGGCAAAGCCCCTTTGCACTTTGATATTGTAGCATTTATCATCGCGATTAATTTAGGGATCGCGGTCGTTTTTAAATACGAACCGCTTGATGGAGCGCCTACGCCGTCGCGAACATCCCAGCGCGTTTGCACCGCGAGTCGGCGAAAAAAACCGCGAAACGTAAACTAACTTCGGAGCAGGCACCTCGGCCGCGTCGCACCCGCCCGCCAGCGGCCAATTAGTTACGATCATCTAACCATCAGCTGGGTGCTCGATGTTTAGGTTATCTGTGATTCATGCCCAACATGTGCGATTCCCATGGGAAGCGCTGCTCGGCCGTGTTTAATGAGATGACGCGCGCGTGGAGCGCGAGTCGTGGCCCCTTCGCTCGAGTTCCGCTCGAGAACGAATGCTTGGTGTCTGGCCGACCGTCGAGAAGTTAAATCATTTTAAAAACAATTGCGGACGAAGGCCCGCTCTGATGTGCAGATGTTCGGGAGGGTTTTGTGAGCGCCGGGCGGAAGAGACCATTACGTCATGATTTTCTGTGTCCTCAGAGAGCTCTATGTTACGTGCTTTTGTATTTAGCTAAAACTGATTTGTTAGTGATGTCATTTACAAACGCTGCCCTTAAAGCAAAAAATGTGTTACGACTTGACATATTACTGTAGGCTGCGTGAATTATAGGTTGTGAATAAGGGCCATTTCTCTAAACATAATTATTTATTGTTACGCTTGTTTACCCGGGAAAGCCTCACCGAATCTCACGACTCTTTTTCAGGAGGGTCCTGCCAAGGTCTTCGTAGTAGGAAGCTGATGCTTGATATCCATCCATTGTCAGAAACAGCTTAATCCTGTACAGGGTCGCGGTGAGCCGGAGCCCATCACAGCAAACACAGGGCGCAAGGCAGGGATGGGACGCCAGTCCATCACAGGGCACCGGGGGCAATTTAGTCCGCAGGCCAATTAACCTATGCATCAGCCTGTATTTGGACTGTGGGAGGAAACCGGAGTGCCCAGCGAAAACCCACGCGGACACTGGGAAAACACACAAACGCCACACAAAAAGGCACCCGAGCCGGGATATGAACCCGGGACCTTCTTGCTGTGAGGCGGCAGCGCTACTAACCGCATCAGTGTGCTGCCTGATGCTTGATATGTAGATTCCAATTGAGTGATTTGCGGGGAATATTTCAAGTTTGGCAAATGTGGACCATGCTGCCAGCACACAATGGTTGTCTCTTGGGTCACGGGATCGTTAACTTCCTCAGTGAAGCAGACAGCGCGTGTCTTGCATGCTTCATAAACCCGCTATGTTAATCTGGCGGCTGTCTGGATTTCAACCATGAAAAGTCTGCAACTATCAGCGAACGTGCTACCACTCAGCAGTAGTGCTTCAGCGTTGATGATCAATCTGGCGTCACACATATTGATCATCAGCATTGATGATCAATCTGGGAAATTGCTTTTCACCTGCAGTGTATGTAGTGCTGTATATATAAGTATTTTTTGTAGTTATGTATTTGTGTGCGTTATTATGATATTTAAACCGGACATGGGTCTCCGTTTACGAGCATGGTGAAGTAGAGTAAAACAACTCGTGGATTAACAAATAGCTGTAAATCATAATTACTATTTTGATATCTCAGCTGCTACCACTTTCATAGTGAGGTTCTGTTTATGAGTTTAGGTCATGTGAAAAGGTGTGTAAGTGAAGGGCACCCGTCGATATGCCGGAGCAAACGAGTGAGCACATGCATCACTTACCTCCAAAGATATCCATCCGTCCATCCACTTTAATGATGACCACTTTAATGATGACCGCAGTTAATCCATATGGTCCATTCGCTTTTATTTTGCTCAACCTGTCTATCGCTACACTTGAAAGATACTTTCATTCCTGGGATATCTACATGCATCTAGTTATATTCTATAAAGATCTACATCGCATACCGACACTAGTTTTCTGATTCTGTTCCAATCTTGCACTGTGGTTATATCGTGCTCCATCCGGACTTCTATTTGTGATTTCCCAAACATCAACTCGCATTTGTATGCGTCCCTGCTTCCATTGCTTATTATGGCGTCTTGAATCATATTTTGTTGTGTTCTCTTTTTTGTCCTCATATATTTTTGCCTCATGGTTTTAGAGAACGCCGTGTATTCATTGTTTTGTTTGGCATTTCCATTCTTTTTTTCTCAGTGGAAAATAATGTCATCATCCAAGCGCTCACAAGCACAAGCCTAATAAACCATATGTAAAGTTTAAAAAAACATTTACTAAAATTGAGGTTGTATAAAGAAAGTAAAAAGAAAAGGTTATAAGATACGGTAGGATGGCGCGGTGAGTATCACTGCCGCCTCACAGCAAGAAGGACCCGGGTTCGATTCCGGCTCCGATGCCTTTCTGTGTGGAGTTTGCGTGTTCTTTGCGTATCCGCGTGGGTTTTTGCCGGGCACTCTGGTTTCCTCCCACAGGGTACCGGGAGCAATTTATACAGGTGCTGCTGTATAAATTTCTCCCAGTTCCCTGTAATGGACTGGCGTCCTATCCTGGGTATATCCCTGCCTTGCGCCGCGTGTCTGCCGGGATAGGCTCCTGCTCACAGCAACCCTGTACAGCATTAAGCGGTTTCTGACAATGGATGGACAGATGGTGAAAAAAGATAGAGTCCTGGAATAATGTTTTCACACTATTTCTGGTGGAAGGGCTTCTACTAGAAGAGCAACCATCACGAATCGAGCCGTGAAAACCTACACCAGTATGCAGGACAGTAATAGACGTTACTTTTCTACCGAAAGAGCATGCTTCAGAAAAGTTGCAGTAACACAGTTCGATTGCTGACACGCTAAATGGAGGGTTTCGCCGACATAAAATTCCTTCTATTGGCCTATAACCAGTGGCAGCTTTTGCAGTGGGGAAAAAAAACCGTTATTGGCCGTAAAATCGTGAATTGTAAACCATGTACGGACACTGCTGGGCCAATAATGCAGAGGCACGGGGGATGGCATCACATAGCCGCACATTGTGCATTGTTACCCCGTTTGCTTTACTCGCTCTTCCAATGACCCCAAAGTCCAGTACTTGATAAGCGGGCACTGCACGTTTATTGAGCCGCCTCGTGACGGTTCCCACGCGGCCTGTGCGTGGCCACAGGCGGCGTTCGCGATACACAGGGCGCTCCCCCGTGCGATTGTCCCAGCTAAAACATTCTGAGCTGAGTGAGTACACGGTACATGCACTCGAGGTCCTTTTATCCGCTCAGCTTCACTGTGGGTAAAGCAATAACTTTTGATTTGTTTCACTGATTTGTTTGACTGCAGTTCACTCTGCCGAACGAAATGTTTGTTAACATGGGGCCTCTTAAGTAATGAGATTGAGGTGCTGTGAGGCAAGTGAAATATGTACTGAACAGCTGGATCGCTGCGTATTTATTTGCTCTCTGACCGCTGCCAAAATTCTCACTCATGCCCGTAAATGTGACTGCATAACCCCAATACTCTAATCCCTCCACTGACTACAAATCCAGTTTTGGATCGATTTAAAGCTCGCACTCACCGTTTTTCAGAAGCTCCGTGGATTTACTACCGTGTTTACCTCTCTCCTCTTCTTTCACTCTACTCACTTACATGCACCATCCACTTCCACAAGCAAGACCTTCTGTGAAAGCTCTCGCTCAATCTTGCCTCAGTGGGAGGTCATCCTTACTCCTCCGCTGGCCTTGCGATCTGGAACTCCCTTCACCCACACCTGGTAAAGTACAGGCTCAAAACCGTCACCTTTTCCTACGTCAATAACTGACTCCTTATTTCTCAATGAAAAATAAATCAGACTCTTTGCCACAAGATACCCATATCACACTGTTTCTTTGGTACAGTGTCTTGAGATGCGATTGTATTTCAATATAAATATTCTCCTGTCAGTGCAGGAAGTAAAAAAAAGACTCAATTGGCACACAATGTCGTCATTTACACTGTTACAGTGGTGAGATATCCATTCATCAATCCATTGTCAGAAACCGCTTAATCCTGTACAGGGTAGTGATAAACCGGAGCCTATCCCGGCAGACACAGGGTGCTAGACAGGGCAATACCCAGGAAAGTGCGCCGGTTCATCACAGGGCACTGGGAGCAATTTAGTCAGCAGGCCAATTAACCTATGCAGCAGCATATCTTTGGACTGTCGGAGGAAACCGGAGTGCCCGGTGAAAACCAACGCGGACACAGGGAGAACATGCAAACTTAACACAGAAAGGCACCCGAGCCGGGATTCGAATCCGGGAGCTTCTTGCTGTGAGGCGGCAGCGCAACTCACCGCGCCACCGTGCCGCCCTTTCACGGTATAATTCACTCAATATTTGTGCCTGCTGTTCCCTCCAAAGAGGGCTCGTGAGTTGTTTTGATTAGTGCAGTATGAAATATGTTCCATCTCTCAAGGGGATCTCCCTGCGATGACACAGACCTTGCTTGGGTGGCCCCACTTAACCGCCGCGACGGGTCGATGACTCCGAACGTGGGCGTCACAGCGCTGCACAACAACATAACAACAAAAGGGGCGCCAGGGGGTTTGATAAAACTTATGCCCGTTGCTCGATGTTCGTTGGACTTCAGTGTTCCGCCGCAGTAGAACGGCATGGTCCAACCGTGTGCCGGTCGCTTGTGCGAGTAGCTCGCGGTTGCCGTGCGGGCGCTATAAACAACGTTCACGCGTGATGGACCGAAACGCGGCGCGGTCACGTTAATTCCCCATAAACTATGTCCCGAGGGGTGCATGTGTTGTGAGGTGCAGCGGGAATTCTTTTCCCTCAAGGTCAGCATCAGTCTTCGTTCCCCGGGGGGTCCCGTCCCGGGCCACGATTTCCACGCGTGCCGCTCGTCAGAGGCGCGCCGGCGTTTGCCGGTTGCGATTCACGCGTGGATGGCCGAGACCGGGGCCGTCGAAAAATGTCACGTTGAGCCACGAACGAAGATGGCATTTGAGATTCGGCCGAGGTGCTTAAACCGGGGGTCACGGCAAATAAATTGACCAAGTCGGCTTATTTCCATTCCTCCAAGGCTTTGGTGGCGAAGGCCGTCTTTACGCGACGATGTAGAGCGCGGGTCTCGGGTTTCTGGTTTGTGTTTGTTTACGTGTTCTGGTTGGTGGCGCAGAGTCCTGGCCACGGTCCCACGAGTGGTGGGGATCTGAGCGCCGTGTGCGCGCCACTGCGTGACATGACATACTGTAAACTTGCGTGTGTGGTCCGCGAGGGCGAACGTAAACACGGCCGCGATGCCCCGGAGACCGCTGTAAACGCCTCGCACTGTCGCTCGCGTTACACCGCCCGTCCCTCACCCATATACATTTATATTTCCGATCGTGTCGCCATCCGCGCCGTCGTTTCTGGGTCAGCGCTGTGTGTGCGCGCTCGTCCGTGCCTGTGTGTGAGCGTAGGCTGTGGTGCTGCGGTTAGTTCCCAGAGCTACGAACACGGTAGCCTAGGTTCAATCGGTACCTGTTATCTGAATCGCTCCTGGACCTCCCATAGGTTCACTTAGGCTGAAATGATGACTCGGTTTGATATCTAAACATCGGCACTTGGGTGACAAAGGTGGTTAGGTATGGTTTTGGTCACCACCACTCCCTAGTATACAGTGCTGGCCTTAATAGGTGATCACGACTTGGCCCCAACAGTCCGTCCGTCCGGCTGTAAGGGAATCCTTGTCTTCGTGCGTTGCTCATTTTATGGCTGAGATTAGCTTGCAGTAAATTCAGGAGGGTTAGAATAGCTGTTATTAGCAATGTACACTGGACTCACAATGTACAATATACAGATTGTATTCGAGTATCACTGAATGAGTGAATGGATTTATTCATTCATTCATTGTCAGAAACCGCTTAATCCTGTACAGGGATGCAGTGAACTTGAGCCTATCCCGGCAGACACAGGGTGCAAGGCAGGGCCATACCCTGCCAAGCCAATTAATCTATGCAGCGCCTTGTTTTTGGACTGTGGGAGGAAACCATATTGCCCGGCGAAACCCCACGTGGACACGGGGAGAACATGCAAACTCCACACGGAAAGGCACCCGATTCGGGATTCTTGCTGTGAGGTGGCAGCACTATTCACCACGCTACCGTGCCTGCCGTCCGTGAATGCGTAATTGAACTCGTGTTTGAAAATGTTTACACGACCTTGAGGTTGATCACAGCTGGTGATGAGCAGTGAATGGGTGATGCTACAGAGGTCCAGTAAAGTGCGGTGAGGCAAAGGGTGGGTAAGTCCAACCGCAGGCAACAGCTGGAAAAGTACCAATTAAATTCCTCTCGGAACAGAGGCCAGACTTCTGTCTGCCGTTGCTTACAGGGCACATTTTACCCATTATGTGTCAGATACACCTAGTTCATGAGCAGGAATTGGTGGAATGTGTTATAATCCATTATGAACGGGGTTGTAATCTAATTCACGTAATGAATCGAGCATCAGTTTCAGAGACAGCGATGTGTGCTACACAAAGAGAGCTTCATTTCAGATCACTCCTCTTCCTCGTGCCATCATTATTATTATTATCTCGTGGTGTTTGCATAACCGCGGTATGAACTCGAGCTGTCTGGATTCCCGGACGCTCCGCATAGCATCGCTGCCATTGCCCAATCCTCAAATTAGCGCCTGGCACGCGCCTGGCTGCGAGCAGATCATCATGGTGGCATGATGATCTGCTCGCAAGGCACGTGGCTCGATGCGTCTGTGTGCTTGACAGGACCCGTGACGGGTCTCGTAACGAAGCGATTTGAGGGTTGTCGGCTTGGTCATCAATGACTGGACAAAATAGTGTACTGATAGTAGGTTTTCACGGCTCGATTCATGATGGTTGCTCTTTAGAGCTGTTCTTTCGGGATAGCCGTGTCGAGCGATCTCCGTCTCTCCCTCGTGGCGTTTTTCCTCCCAGGTTGGAAGCATCATCAGGCGAAGCATAACGGCTATACCGAAATAACAGCTCTGAAGAGCAACCATCATGTACAATAAAACGTCACGTAAATTGAGATTCCACTTCATTTAAGATATATCCAGCTCTGATGACAAAATAATTGTCGGTTTGATTGTCGTGTGGCACACACGCTTGATGAGCAGGGCATGCGAGAGGGAGCAGTGTCGCTATTACGGATAACATGCCATTGACAGCGATCCCAGAAGCCATTCTGAGATCGTGGGGTGATTCGCTGCGTTGCCAATGGCACATTTGCTTTGCGGTATACTTTAGCAAAAGACAGCTAACTGAAATATCAACAACAAACACGATACACGACAATGCCACGTCGGTGCCTTTATTAGAGCCTTGTTCTTTATTTGTACAACTGTCAGATGCGTGCGCTGATATGCCATACTGCCAGGGTTTTTGCGAGACGTGTGGAATCTGATGGGTGCAGGCTAGACAAAGAACTAACGCTCGAGTTTGGGTCAGGATTAGGACCAAGGTTTGTGGTTAGCGGACATGGTTAGTGCGAGAGGTAGAATAATGACTAACAGGGTTTTGTAAAGGCAGGGTTTTTATATTTCTGTTAAGAGCTAGGTTAGGCTATAGATTTGGCATGGGACTGAGGTTTGGGTTATCTTCTTTGCGATTCTTCGAAGCGCGATGGTTAAATTAGGGTTAATGTTTATGCTAGCGATGCTTGTATCCATACATTTCTACATATCCTGTATCCCTTCCTGCCCACAGATACACATCTCGCGTAAACAATGCTGGCTACAACACGTGTAAACACACACCGAATTCCTGAGTCGCCATGAAACGGGAGAACTTCCTGCTCACATGGGAGATGACAAATACCTTGTAACGATTAACGAGGCGGTCGTTCACTTGCCCAGTTAATCAATCAATCAGCCAGGCAGTCAACGCACCTATCAATTAACCGCTCACTTAACCAGTCCTTCACTGTCAGTCTCAGAGTCCATCCATCAATCAGAGAACGAAACTAACAAAAACACCTCGGCTGTGGAAACAAGCCCTCGGTGTGCACAGCCGTGCTGCCCGCGAGAACGAGGGTCACGCAATGATGCTGGTGTTTATTGGGTGCCCTCAGAAGGCGTGCAGAGACAACAGCTTGGCGATGTGCCTGACCTCCCCCACGCGTGGGTTGGGGGCTCGGCCAGTCTCGCGTTTATTGTTCGCCGGTGCGTGCTTAGTGCTGCTGGGTAAAGTTCACTACCCTGGCAAGCGAGCCCACGCGGCGGGCTTCCTTTCTTTCCTTGACACGTTATCTATCGCTGTACCTTTCGTAACGGCTGTCTTTAAACATTGCGAACAGTCCCGTGCTTCACGCGGTTGATTCAATCGTAGTGCTTGCCATATTGACACTTTCCTTAAATTGTCGTGCTTTAGTTTTTGGCATTTCCGCTTTATTTTTCTTTTAGCGGGACCGCGTGATGTCATTTTCAGCCGTAGCGTGTGAGTGACGAGTCGACCACGTTAGGTGCTGGTGCCGCGGATGAGGAGGTGGCCCCTCCTCCTGTGGCCCGCAAGAACGCGAAGGAGCGGAGGACATGTGTGCCCGAACAGGTGACGGTAACTGGCTAGCTCCTCGTGCGACGATCTCTCCTCTGCTGGTTGCTCTTCAGAGCCGTTCTTTCGGGATGGCCGTGTCGAGCGAGCTCTCTCCTCCCGCGTGGGAAGCATCATCAGGCGTTACGATGCCGCTGCACGCAACCGGCCGACCAAGTCGTAGAACTGTAATTCTCATTCCCCGCAGCTGCTGATTTGTCGGATAAGACCGAACTTAAATAATAACAATAATAACACTGTGACGATGATATCGCCTCCCACCTTGGAAGCATCGTGACGCCTGATGATGCTTCTAACGTGGGAGGCGAAACGTCGCGAGGGAGAACGCTCGACACGGCTATCCCGAAAGAACAGCTCTGCAGAGCAACCACCGTGAAAGCCTACATCGGTACAATCTCTGCTTCGCCGCCGGCGTGTACCCGTGTCGCGGGGAACGACACGGTTTTTGAGCGCGGCTCAGAGTAAAGACAAGAACGTTTGGCACTGCGAAAATTATGACGTGACGCAATGAAATTAAACTTATACTTGTAACTTTCGACGCTTGAGAAAAAAAACATCAGAAAAAATTGTCTTTCTCCAAAGATAGATAAATACGAGTTTGATTTATTATGAATTTAGCTGCTACGTGCAACTCGCTGACCAAGTTGTATGACTGTTTTTCTCGTCTCCTGCCGCTGCTGATTTGTTGGCGAAGACTGAACTTAAATAATAACGCTGTAACGATGATATCGCCTTTAAAAGTGCATTTTCATTATTACAATAATATACCTTGTTTGCAAGTTCAAGGCCGATCGTTGCGTGATAACCAGAACGTTTCAATAATGGGGCATCATCTCACGCCTTATACCGTATTGCTTAGAAAAAACCGAGCAGTCATCCCAATACCGCAATTCTTTGTAATCGCTACAACATCTAAATGGGTCGTCACGAGAGGCCCAACATTGCAACAGAAGTAGGCTTTTCTATGGCGTTATGTTGTCAAAACATGTCGTTGCCGGACGCATTGTCACGCACTACATGTCGCAGTGTCACGCTGAGCGTCTATGAATACCCCAAGAGAGAGAGTGGCCACGGAGCCCCCCGTTGTCAGAGCCACACAGAGTCAATACCCTGGAGGCATAAAGGAAATTTAAGTATTGGCCACCTGTGTGACGGCCAGAGGACCCGGCAGCAGTGCGCCCTCTTTAGCAGCAGGTGGCGTATGGTGCTTTTGTGGTTTGAGGACGCGAGAAGTTCCCAACTCCTAAAGGTTCACGTCTTAGCGCCCGGGTGCGCGCACACAGACCGGGCCGGGACCGTAAGGCTTTCAGTTTAGAGATTGACCTTGTACTATTCCAGTTACTTGAGGAATTGTCACAATTCACGGTTACTATATTGAAAAATCTAATTGTATTGTCTGTATTATTGGCCTACGGACTAAATTGCCCCCGGTGCCCTGTGATGGACCGGCGTCCCATCCTGGGTATAGCCCTGCCTTGCGCTCTGTGTCTACCTGGATAGGCTCTGGTTCACCGCGACCCTGTACAGGATTAAGCGGTTTCTGACAATGAATGAATGATTTCTACCTTTTCGTTTGCATTGTTTCATGCTTGTCCTATCCTTTTCCTTATTTGTCCCATTAGCCTAATGCATTCCTCATAAATAATAATACCGTATATGCATGATTTCATGCCTCTATTGTCAGTGTAGGGATGATAATAATAATAATAGCATTTTTTTATAGGGCGCCTTTGGGATCGATTGTAATCGAAGAATGAAAGCATCATTCCGCGCGTAACAATTGGGTTGGGCTTCTTCTTCTTTGCGATTCTTCGAAGCGCGATGGTTAAATTACAGTTTCCCATTTTCTTATACAGCCCCTTGCATTTTCATTGAACTCCGCAAGGTCTTGGGCTTAGACAGAGACTGACGTTCGTGGTGAATTATTTCAGCAGGGTGGCAACACATCACTGTACCGGCTGATGCTGGTATCAGCTGGCGATAGGTCATTCTGACTACTATTTAACCAGGTGTACGAGAACTGTAGATTGTGCAGCGGTAGCGCAGTGGATAGCACACCACGCCATAAACCCGGTGATCTGAATTTCATTCCTTCACAGTGAGTCGTGACACTCGACGTGTCATGGCTCACGTGGTGTAGCGAAGCATTCATCCAGCAGTGGATTGTCAAAGCGCGGCAGGATGGCGCATTGCTAATATCTGCGCCTCACAGTAAGAATGGCCGGAGGTGGTTGTATCCCTGCCCAGGGCGCCTTTCTGTGTGGAGTTTGTGTGTTCTCTACCCCTGTTCTGCGTGGGTTTCCTCCGGGTTCTCCGGTTTCCTCTCACAACTTTAAAAAAATACTCATTAATGAATTGGCCGATAATAACATACTTTATCGGACACAGTATGTGGCAATATGTTGGCGCCGGCAAACCGCCTGGCTGCCTCCTCCACCTCTGCGCTTTCCTTGCGCCTCTGAGTCGTTCTCTCTTCGAATTCATACCTTCGACATTGAATGAATATGTGCGCATTATAAATACCATTTTTTATTATTTACAAGGGCTGTACGTTATCAAGTTATTGTACCGTATTTTACAAGATTGTTGGGCGCACAGTATTTCCTTCCCGAGTCGTGAGTTTCTCAGCGCCTGCTTGGGCCTTGGTTGTGACATCCCGAGTTGGGTGCCGCTCCCAAACGTGCGTGCGTCCCGTCGGTTTCTGTGTCTGTACCTGAACGCGCGTTCCCGCTCTCGCCGCGAAAACCATCTCGAGATGAAAACCAGGGCCGTGCGTCACGAAAAAATGTTGCACCAACACAAAAACGAACGGTTGGACTGTTCCTGAATAAACATCCTGAAGAAATGAAACGCTGTTTGGACAAACCTCGAGCGCGTGTGCTCGCTCAGAGCTTAAGCAGAAACGTGGGCGGCTTCCGATGCACTCGGAGCACTTTGCACATAAAGCGTTATTTGAAACAATAAACCGAATGCGGAACTAATGAATCAACAGCAAAGTTTGAATCCAAACCCTTTACGAGTGGGAGTGCGTGTCTACGTATGCACACCGCGGCTAATTTGAATGAGATCAAGGCCACGGCGTTTGTGACTTGTGGATTCGATAAGCGCAAGCCACAGCTATAAATTGCTCGTCCCAGCTAACCTGTGTACATTCAGCCCCGCTGTAAAAATAACACTTCCCCTCCGCTGCAATGGAGGTTTATTTTCAATGTTAGAGACCATCTTAAAAATAGTAAATTCACGTTTCCCCCTGGGTCTCCGCACAACCGGAGGCCGATGTCCCCGCTGGGAAATCAGCCGTGGCCTTTCATAATGAGAGCATTGTGCGCGAACAAAAGGAGAATTTGCGAACATGTTAACCTGCTTTAGTGACCCCTAGACACAGTTAACTTTAATCGCCATTTACGTTCACACAATTGGCCGACGTTGGATTTTGTTAACGTGAGCTGGCAGGCAATCACTGTGAGTTGCTTTGCCTATTCAAACGTGGGGTCTGTGTTTTTCAAGGCTAAATTCAATCGCGTCTGATTAGTGGCGATGCAATCACCCGTAATGCACCGGAATTCGTAAGCGAAGCAGGTTTGAGCCTGGACGTGCTGAATGGGTGAGCCACGTGATAACATTTATTCATTTTCAGAAACCGCTTAATCGTGTACAGGGTTGCGGTGAACCGGAAGCCTATCCCGGCAGCCACAGGGCGCAAGGCAGGACTACACGATTTGATGCGTGTGTTGCGAGAGTATCAACACATCCGATTAACCGACACTGTGTTACCACGCTTCTGATTAGGTTGTGTCTATAATCCCATTTAACGCTCACTGTACCACTTCTGGCCTTTAGGTGCTTTGTTACCGTGGCATTTATTGTTGACTTGGCGACGAAATGCAGATAACGTGCTTAGTGTTCTTTTATGTGATGTAAATTACGTCATTGTTGTCATCACTCGTCATGCTGGGTGCGCAATGGGTAGTTTCCTGCGATTTTGCAAGCCGGATGCCAGTTGTTGGTCATTTTGTACTTAATGAGCATAAAATTCCTGCTTTGTGGACTGTTGCGTAATGAATATTACTCCCAGTGACAGAGCGAGTTGGAAAGTGCTGCCCCATGTTTTGAAATTGTTTCTGAGGCAGTTCCGTGATATATACTTCTGTGGGTCACTGTAACATGAAGGGCTGCACCGCGAGAGATCTTTTGAGAAACCTGTATGTTCATGGTTGCTTGATTATCATCATTATCTCAGTTCCCGCTTGATCCTTTATAGGGTCGTGGGGAGCCGGAGCCTGTCTCGGCAGACAGAGGGCACAATGCAGAACTATACCCTGGATGAGACACCAGTCCATCGCAGGGCACTGGGGGATTGTTAGTCAGCAGACTAATTAACCGAGGCAGCAGGGGCAGCGTGTCTTTGGACGGTGGAAGGAAAGCGGAGTACCTGGCGAATATCCACGCAGACCTTGTTGCTATGAGGCGACGATGCATACACACATTTAATGAGTTTTGAGATATATGTTCACTTAATCTACTATTCCTCTCACCACTAGGTCAGAAGAATTTAACCATAGCTGACTACGTGAACCGGAATTTTGAGCAATTCATTCCGACTAGGATTTTTCCAACTTTGCACAATTGCAAAAAAAATGCAGCCGTGGAGGACGAATAAAAATTACAATGTTCTGGCGCATAAATCATCGCAAGAAAATACAAATTGAATTAAAAATCGGAAAACAAACAGGATTTACTCGCAGCAGTAATAATAATCGCCCTAACCGCACGCGCGCGTTTCATTATTTAATATCGCAAGAATTAGACGGCGTGGCTAAGGTATGGGTGAACCCGGGGGTAAGAGGTGGGAGGTTTCTGTGAGGGCCCGAGGGACGCCAGACGGGAAGGCAGACGGGGGGAAGGGGGAACACGGAACGGACTTAGATGGATTAGAAGTTTCCAAGGAAAAATGATTGAGCTTCCACCGGGAGAAACTAGCAAGCCCACAGGGGTGATGGTGTAGGGGGTGGCAGTATAAAGATTGGCGGCAGGGCATCATTAGCATAGGGAGAGGCTGTATATGAGGGCAGTAATATAGGAGTATATATAGGAGTTGGCAGCACGGGAGGGGGGTGGGTAGCGGCGTATAGCTGTATTGCTTCGGGGCTGCTGGTTGTGTAGGGGGTGGCAGTGCAGGGGGCCTTGTCATGGAGGCGCAGAGCGCCAGACGTCACAGGGCCTCAGGAAACGTAACGCAGGACCACGAAAAATTGCCTCCATGTGGCCTGCAGTCAGCAGAAGGAATACGAAAAAACAAGTGCAAAAAAATGAAGATAAATGGGAACAGGAAAGCGTTTGGTGAGGGCAGCGGTCTTGTTTTAATAAGCGACTCGCATATCGCGTGTTAGCAAAGGACGAATGTGCACCGGCCGCGTTCGCTAAATTACCGATGTATATGTTAACATGCAATAATTCCGCCGCATTCCGTGTAACTATAAATTGCAGGTGAGTGGGGGGGAAGTTGGCGTGGAAGCCTTTGGCCTTCTCCGCTCTGAGATGCCGGCCCGTTTTGTGGAACGCGTTGTTGAGCGGAGAGGATGCCGATTGGCCGTTCGCAAGGCTCGGCTCCGGTGTGAGCCAGAAACGTGGCCTGGCTCGCGAGGAAAGCCACCGGTGATGTGCTGGTGAACGCCTCTAGTCCAGCGAGTGGGGTCGTGGGGTTGGTGGATAACGCAGAGATCACGGATCAGGAATAACACGGTGTATCAGTTGGTGATAGTACGGAAAGTAGGTTGAATTCCTCTTTGTGTGGAGCTTGAAATTGCTATTTTAGGATTCGTGGGTTTCTCTAAGCACTCTGGTTGTCTTCCACACACAAAATGTATTTTGAAAAAGGAATTGGTCCAAACCTTGTAAACAGGACTCTCTTGAATATTATGAAATCAACAACTAAATACGTAACATAGCGCGTACGTGGCTGGCGGTAATGGTAAACACATTTCTTGTTTGCAATACAGCTTTATACATTTTGTTTCTCATTCTTGTCCGTGTTACAAAGCGAGTGCTTTTCAAAAGTCTGAACAAAGAATATTGCGTGTAACAATGACGATTATGCAAATGCGTGAACCACCACCTACTTGGCTGTAAATAATTGGAAAAATATTTAATACAAGCCATAGCATTCTTCTATCCTTTTATTTCCATCGAGCAAAGGGAGTGGTTGCCCCATTGTAAACGTCTGTTGCCAGACCCAATGCCGTTCTTCAGTGTATGGCATTGCCAACTGCATTGATCTGCCATAGGGACTTTCGTCAGCATTGTACTGATGTAAGTTTTCACGGCTCGATTCACGATGGTTGGCTCTTCAGAGCTGCTCTTTCGGGATAGCCGTGTCGAGCGATCTCCCTCTCTCCCTCGCGACGTTTCGACTCCCACGCCAGATGATGCTTCCAACGGGAGACGCCTCGACACGGCCATCCCGAAAGACCGGCTCTGAAGAGCAACCATCTATAACCACTTGGCTAGCAGGAGTAAATTCCACAGACAAACGCGCCA